>JAGDQP010027694.1:0-24747 GCA_022664845.1 Lepisma saccharinum
CTGTAGTTTCTGCCAACGGACTTTGAGCAAGGAATTGCAAATGAAAAGAGTAGCAGCAAAATAATGCGTGGCTCACTAGCACTAAACTTTGATTGTGAAACAGTTTTTAACCGCACACGACATGATCGAGCTATTCCACCTGCCATATTCATTCGATCTTGCTCCGTCGTTTTATTCCCCCGTTTGGAAAATATTTAAAAGAAAACGTTTTACAGATGTGGAAGAGGTGAAGAAAAAACGACGGAGTCATTAGAAGGTATCACTTGACAGGTTTCACGACTGCTTCGAAAATGGAAAATAGGTTTAGACAGGCGCTTTGCATCGAATAGATAGATAGTACTTTGAAAGAGAGTCAAGTTGTAACACCCAATCATGCAGAACGGTAGTTCTCCGAGTGACGCTGACAAATGAGTCTGTTATCTCCACTCCATGTATACAGCTAGTTTCGTATCTAGCGAACTATAAGCCCGATTTCGTTCCTTGAAACTTACATTTGAAAGCTCTTTGCCATACTAAGACACAGGAAAAAAAAAAAAAAAAAAATCTGTATGACTTCCGTGAGACCCTTTAGGGCGGTGCGAAAAATAATCAGAATTTCACATTTCTGATGAAAGCACTGACCCCAGACCATATAGGGGGCCGAAACTTGCGGAATCTTAATCTACGCTTCAATACCTTTCAAACGGGTGTATCGCACGTCAAAATCGGTGAAGGGGTTGAAAAGTTACGACTTTTTTTTTTTTCTAGCCGAATCACAGAAGTTTCACAAATGATAGAAAAGTTTGTCTGTCTTTTTGTTTTAGCCCCAAATTGATGGTTTCGGGGGTTGGGGGTCAATTGCGGGCCGCAACAAATTCGAAGCCTATTTTTTTTTATAGGAGTTCGAGATACGGAGCCTACCATGGTCCAAAATCGACCTTTTGTATGAAGACTTTTTTTTTTGTTTTTTTAGTAGGCAGCCTTACAAAATAAGTGGTATCAGTATAAAAAAAACCTTCGGGGTAAAAAGAAGAGTGACTCAAGAATTGTAATCACAAAAGAAGTTATATCCATTTTGCGAATGATTTTCTTTGTGTCACTATGGCGGAAGGGAGGATACTAAATCTCTTAATTTTATTACAAAGGTAACACTTCTGCCATAGTGCCACCAAGAAAATCACTCGCAAAATGTATATAACTTCTTTTGTGACTAGAATTCTTGCGTCACTCTTCTTTTTTTACCCCGAAGGGTTTTTTATACTGATAATAAATACACAAAATTTTATTGCAGAATTGTGGTTTCTTTTGGGTCCCCCCCTCCCCTCGTATTGTGTATTCTTGTTTCTATTGATTCCTTAGGATGTGATGTATCTGTTTGGTGTTTTCAGATTTCAGTCTGATCAAAGTTTCAATCTGATTCGAAGTTTCTTGTATCGCTGTAGTACGTTGTTTCTTGGCTTGAGTCTTTGCTGAAGAGTTATGAACTTCCTGTATTATTTTCCCTCGAAGCGCTTGCTGCTTGCAGACTGTCGAGAATAGAAAGAAGTTAGATTGCGATGAGGGTGATCACTGATCATGGAATTATTCTGTTGTTCACCTTGAATATCTTGTCTGAAGGAGAGACAGGCCTAGTTCTTACCTTGTGTATTGGAATCACGATTTTCTAGTACAATACTTCAGTTCATCTAGCAACCCCCGTTTATGATGGGGATGTCAGTAAGGTTAACACTCTCATTTTGTGAGTGTTTGGTCCTAGGCATAAAATTTGGCAGAGGTCCATTGAACGGAGTGGTTCGGAGCCCACTTCACCAAAAAATCTTTAGATGCCGTCCTTTGTAGGTTCGTTTAGGACCTAAATAACAATTGAATCGATCAATTGAGTTTCTAATTCATTAAGCTCATCCAGTATTTTGGGTGATTTGTGTTCAAATCTCAGGACTGGCTATTCTGACGATGTGAGCGATGATTTCTCCTATTTCATACCAGATGAACATCGGAGTGGCATCTTCAATTAACGGAGGGTTCCGTTCACAGGTTCTTCTCCCATGAATAAAGCAGTGTGTATGATCTGAAAGTCTTGTAGCCTCCAGATGTATAATATTCATAATTGGATCCAGCTCCCACAGTCCACTGATTAGGTCGCTGATGTCGTATAATTACTGAGGAGGCGGCGCTGGTTCGAGTTCCGGTCATGCCTGTCAGCCATTCTAACAGAGATTCTCCAGAGTTCCCACCGTCTCACAAGACGAATGCTGGGATAATACGTTAGTTGACACTACCTTCACCATTCCATCTTTCACAGATATAGGAAGTGTAAGACGTTAAACCCATCTGTAGTAGGCGATGTAGAATCCAGAATGTAAAGTTTGTTTCCATAATAAATAGTTTTAAAGTTTGATGCATTGTTTAACTGAGTATAGAAGTTCACGGTTGGACAAAGTAAAGAAATTATTGGTCAGAGCCAGAATTCTGATTATTTTATTGGATGTATTGCATTCGTTAGTGGTAGAGTTTTTGTTGTTGTTTCGTATGCTTGTTCAAAGAAAGTGCATTTTTATTTCCACTTCAGAGTGAGTCTTTTAAGTTGCCGAAATTGTGATAGTACATCCATTTTATGGTTATTTCTTCTTATTTTTCAAAAGTAAAAAGTCCAGTTTTCCTTTGTGTACGATACCGAGAAAAAGATATCACTTCTACGAATTGTTTTTGCGGTAAAACTCTTTGGCTTCGTGGATGTTCTTAAGGGATAATTTGTGGCCGGAATATGGCACACGTAAGAGGAAGCGGCAGTGTTCGTGAGTCGAATAGATATATTGGGAAGAGGTTTTCAGCGAATGTGTTGAATATCTGATTTATTATCTAGTTGGTATGCAATTGAAGTAAAAGAGACCGAAGTACGTGTTACAGCGTCTTTCGTCAAGTGTCTCCGAGGAGGATGTGTTTCTTCTGTTGTTATATTTTATTTCCTATTATGTAAGGAAATTTGGCCCACGCCAAAGCAGTTGAAAAGAAACATGCAGTGAAAACATTAATAGCGAAAAAGAGTTGCCCTTATGTTGTCTTCGATAGAATTACTGTGGGTGGAAGAAATGAATTTACATATTTTTTTTTAAACCGTGGTCACAGTTAGATGAGCAAAAACGTATACATTTGCAATAGTGCATTTAGGATGGATTAATGGTTCTATTGTTTCTATAGTCGCTCCTAACGTTTTCCTCAGTGGATACAATGTGTGTCCAACTACGACATACTCCACATGTACAGCTAACTTCCATGAAACGGATATGCGAATCGATGTAAGTTGTATAACATATTTTAAGGAGCTCCTTTTTCTCCCTCCTTTTATCTCCGTTATTCGTCTCATCTAGCCTGGACGTACTTCTGCTTTTAGCATATGACCAAAATTTTGTCAGACCCGTTTTGCAAATTATGAATGAGAACCATTATTGGTTCTTCAAATATTTGGAGTTCAAATACCAGTATGGGCACCCAGTTAGTTATCCGAATGGTTAGCATGGCCATTGTGATACGCGTGGACCAAGATCCGTTGAGCTCCATACTCATGCCTTCTTGTACGTGGTTATCTCCGGTTTCCAGTCCCACAGGAGTCCATTGGACAGAATTATTTGAGCCCACTTTCTTCAAAAAAATGGAAATTCCGCCTTTGGCTCAGCAGCTCTTTAGGACGTTGCTACCAGTTCAATTAATCCATTGTACGCTTCGGTTCAGAGCCTACGTCAGGGGCGTAACTAGGCTGGGACAACCGGGGCAGGTCCACGGGCTCAGGGGGGCCTGTAGACTTTGTCGTGAATATACGGAAAACGTAAATGCGAAATTGAGTCCGTCAGAAAAAGTATTTTGGGGAAAATGAAAAAATAAAAAATAAAATAAACCGTGGTAGTGGTTCTGTTATGTTTCATTCCGAATGTGTCATTTGTATCTTTAACATTCTGCACACTAATTTTTTTTATGTTTAAAGGGGAAAGTTTGACTTTTTCAAAGAAGGTATAAGATTGTGTTGTTCATTGAAACTTCAAATAAAAACTGAAAACCTCCACAAAGTCTTATTTCATCCTGCTTGAAAAGTTTACTCAATTTGGAAAACGTAAAAATTCTAATATTCAAATTATAGTATTTTATTTATTTTTATATTAATTTCCCAGGACTAAGGCTTATATCAATTCTTCCGCCTGGTTGAAAAAAAAATACAATTTAGAAAACAATGTACAACTTAAAATAAAATACAATTAGGCCATGAAATGGAATGGTATGACCCACCTCACAAAGGTACTGCTCATGTACCTCCCGTGCATTATTGTTATTTAGATATCTAAAATTAAAAAAAGAAAGTAATTATATTCACTATTCAAGTACATAGCAAACTGTAGTTTGTGAAAGTTATTTTCTGGTTAAATGCATTCAAATTTGAATAATTGACGTAAAACGAAAAAGGCGGGAAACCCTCCTAGGATTCAGTGCAGCTGATTCAAATCCATTGATATTTATTGAAGTAGCAAACAGACCACGATGTGAAAGCTATTTTCCTTTTACCCGATTTCATAAATAAATAAACAAAGTACCAACAGATAAAGACATGGAAGCCCATTGGTATTGCGCCTAAAGCGTATGCGTTAAAATTAGACCTACATTATTTTCAAACAAATTCAAAGAGTGTTTTGGTGATTATTCAGAATTTATATTTGCATAATTAATTTAGTGGAGAGTGATGTTTATGTGTGAGAAAGTGGGACAGGGACCAGGAAACTATCTCAAAACCCCCTCAGAATATAGTGAAAAACTGCAGAATACACGGTTTCTTCCTTTCTATGGTACAGCTGCCGTAGGTCGCGTGACCACCTCAGGTTGGTAGAGCAAGTAAATTGCCTCTGGTTGACAAAACTCATTTTCGTCGTGCGGTTATATGTGAACAACTTTCCTCTCTACACATAAGGTGACAGTAGCTATAACGTGACGACAGGACTCCCTAGTAACCTGATGTGCTAGAAGTTGAAAATAAAAAGTAGAGATTTTTTTTTTAATTTCAGAAGTGTGTTCGAAGGTGGTATAGCAGTTTTTCTTCAAGTCACGCTTGATTTTATAAATTTACTATTACATATCAAGTTTGAAAAGTACGACATATTGAGTAAGTCAGATGTTCTGCGAAATGGGAGAACAGTTACACACAAAACGTAATACCGTTGACCAAGGCAAGAGCACATATCATTTGCGTGAAATTGTAATGTATTTAATATACCAAATACTTTGGGATCTGGGGATTTGCAAAATGCAGTTTAAAAGAAAATTAAGGTCATTGTGCCCAACCCCGTGGTCTACTAGATAAGGTCACAGACTGTGAGTGGGCTGCAGAGGCATGCAAGTTCGAGACCTCCTGGTGACCATCCTTAAATTTTCCGGCGTTTCACTCAGCTCTACCAGACGTGTGCCGGAATGGTACCTAAATTAATTCCCAACTACCTTCGCTTCCTTCTGTCCTCCGAAAGGATGCTTGCTAGGGGACATCATTTCTCAGACTTGTACCGGATTTCGGCCATAACAGCTTGTAATTAAGGTATTCCCGATTCGATTCTCTGTTGAGATATGGAACCAGCGTTTTGGGAATTCACTTAAAACTGTAACTTCCATGTTTGGGATATGAACATCTATTCCTGTGAAAGGCAGTGAGAAACCACCATCGATTACCTTACTCTAGGAACCTTCCGGATTTCAGACATGCTTTTGGGCACAACAGTGAACATTATTATACTATAAATTATATTTTCTTAAAATAATAATATTTAAAAAACGTGTTTTGTAAATGCACATGCACATAGAAACGTTTGTGAAATTGTACGGGATAAAATAAAGAAAATTAAAGGTAACTCGAAAAAAAAAAAAATATAGTCTATATTAGGTATTGTACAATATCCGTTTCAAATTTCGTATGTTTGGCTAATAAAATGTCTATTCCTGTTTCTGCAGCACCAATTGTAGAGTATAATTTCGGTAAATGGCCAACGAGTTAATTTGAATATTTTTTGTCTTGTCCGGAATTAATTAGTTTTCTTGAATGTAAGTACGGTCTTTGTTCCCCACTATTCGCGCAAAAGAAATGTAAAATGTCAAGCACATAATCCTTTAATCATAGATCCTGCAAATGTAGATGCATATTTTCAAAACGGTGAATTGAGAAGGAACCACCATTTTCTTGTCATTAGCATTAGTCCAAAGTGAAGTGGACTTGGCAGATACTTGTTAGAAATAGCCGATTTCTTTGTTATTTTCAGTGTGGAAAGGCAGTAGTGTTAAATGCCAGACGCTTAATGGTGGACATTGATTTTTTTTTTTTTTCGTTCGACTAGACTTCGCTAGACTTCGAATTCTGAAGCAGGAGGAGGGACAATGTTGAGAGAGACAGATGTGTTTTTTTTAAAGATTAAAAAAATCAAAATATGAAATCTCCATTTAATTATATTTTAAACAAGTGATAAGTAGTAGACTTTTGTTGATAGTTATGCCCTCCTGTCAGTGTTAAAAGTGTTTAGAGATCTCATTGAAATTAAATAGCTTTTTAAACATTAACTTTATTGTCATTATGTAAAGTATTGTTTGATCATAATGAAGAAAGTTCTTGTCGAGTTTTCAGTGCATGTCATATGGATGTCGTGGTTTCTAAAATGGCCGTAAAAAGATTACACTTGGATAATATTCTTACGTACTTGTCACCTAGCTTGCTGCTTGAGACGGCAGGGGGAGGGGGAAAGCAGAAGTTGATGCTCTTCATATGAATATATAATGTAATGTTTCCATTATTAAAGGAACGACAAATGCAATGTAACTGCATGATTAGGTGGGAGAGACGGTGTATGGAAGAAGTGGTTAAATGGTACATTTTGTTTCATGACTTTTTAAATGTACTTACGTATGTAAATATGAACTAAATGCAGATTTTTATTGTTTCATATAAAAAAATGAATTACGTGTTTTCACCTATTAAATTTATTGTGGCGTGTAATATGGAAAGTTGATTACCAGGTTTTTAAAATTTTTTCGTGTACTGTTTGTTTCTCTTAGGTGAAAATTTGAGTTTGTACAGTACGTGGAGTTTGTAGTTGAAATATTCTTAATTTTGCTGTGTACAAACGTACGTAGTAAGAAAGGAGTATATAACACTTTTCGCTGTTAATTTGTGATTTAACACAGTGGATGTAGAACCGAGAGTGTCATACTATCATTATCACAGTATTGAATCTCCGAAATCAACACCGTTCGTTGTGTTGAGTAAACACAAGAAGTGGTGGTCACCCTGGGACACCCAAAACTGTTGCATTAACACAGGCATTTCTTTTCCAATGTAGGTATTCTGGGAAAGTGAGGATTGGAGGAGGTGTGAGGAACAATACATAGATATTTTTACTTTATTCTGATTGTGATGAGGATACTTATTATGATGATGTTGCATTTCTACATCAGAGCATAGTGATGTAATTTAGTAAGATAAATGTTGTAGTGGGAGCCGTGGGGAACCAAGTTCGCTCTGTATGAGATGCCCAAATGAATGACGAGATGAGGCACCGTGAAGGGATATCTGTGTGGTTTGGGGGAAGAATATATATATTACTGCTTTCAATATGGAAACAAAGAGAGAGTGAAAGCTAATACTTCGTATAGCGTATGAGTGGGGTTTGTGAGATTCATATAGAATGCTGTGCGGAAAGTATGTTGTTTCAGTACTGGGTGCAGTTATAAATTTTGCTTTATGCAAACCCATGCAAAAATCAACATGCAAACTATTAGTGGGAGAAATTGTTCTCAGAATCTTCACCGGGGAGAAATTGTTCTCAGAATCTTCACCGGGAAATCTCTCCTGTCCCTCGAGATTTCGTATCCTGAGCACAAGTAATGATGATTAACAATGATCTCTATAAGTACTTACGACGAATTTTATACAAACACAGGATGCATTATCTAATGCTACAGCACGATTGTTTTCGTTAATTTTACTCTTGTCCATTTGCGAATAAGGAGGAAGGATAGCGTTCACAACCGTAGACTAGGTACTGTCCAGGTGAAACAAATGGCCAGCGATAGGAATCGAAGTTAACGTGCCTCAATCCCGTAGATTCTTAGTCTGCGGCCGTAACTGCTAGAACACGGAGGTTGAGCTTAAATTGTATTTCTTGACTGTACTGGCAACTATAACATAACCCATATATATATATATATAAAAAAAAGAGATTTCCTGATCGATGAGCCCTTCGTTCTAAGTGTCAGTTGAACATTCGCAAAGATCTTTACACTGTAAAAGCTGTACCTCTGAATTGGGTGTACAAAATTGGGAATTTGTACCCCAAATTTTTGGGAAGTAGTGGTAAACCCAGGGTTGGGTTTAGAGGGCCGGTTCTTTGCCTCCCAGTACAGATGAATAGAAACAAAAACGATGGAAAAATATGAATCTCTAGGTGCGACAGTGGCTCTGAAAAATAGATGGTATAATGTACTCCCATTTTTATTTAATTAGACCGCCCCTCTAAACCCAACCCTGGGTCCGCCACTGCCTCTCAGAAATTGGGAGTACAAAATTCCAATTTTATACTCACAATTCAGAGGTACAGTTTTTACAGTGTAGTATCATAACGCAGGCTGTGTACTTAGGAAGATGAGACTTTTTCCCTCGAGAGATAATGAAAACTATTTAACAGTCCAAAGATGTATGATCATGTAATGTACGTTTATAACAGTGAAAGAGCACCACATTGATTATTTGAAAATACAACCCTTAGAAAGATATGATCACTTTGAGGATTAAACCCAGGGCTAAAAGGAAGGAAAACATATCATCAGTATTTAGAGGAATTCTTTGAAAGTATGGATATTGAAGTAAGTGTAAAGGAGATGGAACGTCAAATTGGAATTCGCATTCGTTTGGTACGATAAGTCACGAATGGCAAATGTTCGTTTCTGGGACGATAGTCCGTTAGCGTCCATGAAGTACTATGGGTAAAAACTTGCTGTGTACAGTTTATAACAAAAATAAGACATAAAAAAAAAGCGTACAGCATTGAGCGTAGCGTTTCGAGGAACACGGCACAGTCCCTTCTTTTACATCGACTGTACATCGTTAATACAATTTTGATGTTAATTTTTAGTGTCTCTCTTTTCTGTCATTTTCCCGAATACTGGGATGTTTCATTTATTACTGTAGTTGTTTAGTAAATGACGAGGTTGTCAAAGTGTCAGCAGTTCAAATGAAGACCGTAAAAATAGATACATTAGCGGAAGCTTGACATTGAAACACTAGTTTGTAGGTGTTTCTTCTTTTTATCTCACCAAATGTTACATTAATACTGGAAATTTGGGGTTCTTCAGTTGTTGCCGAATAGGTTTTGTGTATCGTTTGTATCCGTCTTGAGTTGTAGATGCGTTCTCCAGTGCCCCTTTGCTGGGCTTCGTTTATCGTGTGGATTTACCTGGAGGAAGTAGCACGCGCTGCTGTTTTTGTGGAGTGTCAGCTGCAATAGGTGAACGAGTGGCCCACCTGGCACACGACCAGGGAACAGCAGGTGCTCACCGTGGAACACAGGTTCTCCCTCCTCCACCTCGAACAAAGAACCTTCGAGAGTTACAGCGCTGGAAGAGATTTAATCATGTCTTATGGCTGTTGTGACGGTAAGCTGTTACTTGGAGCTTTTCAGGCGAAATCTTCCCCTATTTGGCTGTTCTTTCTAGTAGTGGTAGAAGTGCGCAGCATTTAAAAATAATCTTGCAGATGTTGGCGTAACTTCGAAGAGGATGATCAACAGGAAACACGGTGTGCACGAATGTTTGGAAAGTATAATCTGGCGTTGGTTGATCATGATTACAACCTATATTGGCTTCAAGTAGCTTTTTGGTCGAATTCCAGTTAGATTTTCTTTGATTCGTCAGTCAGTGAGGGTGAGGTTTAATGAAATTTAGATGCATATTTATAAGAAAAGGTCGATGGAGGCTAATTTAGAACAAGACATTCAGCATACGCGTTAAATTCAGAAGAGCGGATTTCCGCTCGAATTGAAATGAATATTTCTTCTTACGATATGGAAAAGAGGGACCACAAAATGAAAACTATTCAATTTGGACATTCTTTTCGCTTTGTTTCAGCGAAATTTAAAATAATAGCTTTAGCTCGTCTCGAGTGTTTTTAGAAGGTAAATTTATAAAATTATAATTATCCATGCCCCATCCGGGGTTTGAACATAGAATCTTGGAGATGCTGGCCTGGAATACTAAGGAATTTTATAAATCGGGAAAACTCACGCAATACTCAGGGAAATTATAATTTATGAGGAAAACTCAGGAAAATTTGTGAGGTGGACCTGTCCATAGTTGGTAGGAACACTGCCCGATCAAGGCAGAATCATGGGTTCGATTCCCACCGCTGACCGGATTTTTTCAATGTGTTTAAATCCTATTTTAAAGATTTTATTTTTCACTTGTGAAATACCAATAATGTACAAGATGCTTGGACTGGGTGGTGGTGGGATTAAGACAAAATGTCATTGCTTATTATTTACATGTTCCACTATACTAAGAACTCAGGGAATTAAAATAATATCATGGAAAACCTGCAGAACTCAGGGAATTCCAAGTCACAACATTAGTAGACACCATGTATCAAATCACATTAATTGGTTGGATAAGTGAAAACGTTTTCTTTATCGTACAAAAAGAGATTCAGGATAGGTAGCGCTTCATATTTGGTAGGTAGCATGATCACCTTCATGGTATATACAGTATATTAGTCAAATTACCTATGATGTAAACCACTCTAAAAGGATGAGAAGAATGAATGACATCCATAAAGCATTGGAATTCCATTTGAAAAGACCACATTTTCTATCTAAAGCGAGTGTCTTTAGTTAAAAGCTACTCTTTTCGACTGAAGTTATTTTTTAAAAAGTGAAACTAAAAGTGAAAACCTAATTGAACAGAGTGAAAATTTCCAGAATCGAAACTTGACCAGATCTGGTAAACATAATTAACTTCGATATTTTTTTTTTGTCGTATTTTTCATGCTCTGGGGGTTAACGTCTCCGGTCTTAGTCACCCCTAACAGAAACACTGTTCACACGCAACGAAATAATTAAAAACTCTCTTTTGTTCTCTGTGTTACCTGGTCTCTAGACTCGGTGAACCGGTACCCCGGCCCAAAACTTGACCCGGTGACATGTTTCTGCTCTGCTTGTTAGAATCTTTGGTAAAGTGGGCTCCGAACCACTCTGTTCATTTTACTCCGGTAGGAATTGAACCCGTGACCACGCGAACAGAAACCAACTGCTATTCTTCCCTCCTGTGTATTCACAATCAAATATTAAGGTGTAAGTGAACGCATGGCTGAAATTACAAAGAAAGACAAAGAATTGTTTCCAGCCTAGAGTGAGGATGGTATTCCATGAAATTGCTAACCGTTTTGCGGTGACACTTGTGATGGACGAGCGTAAATAAGAACTTAAATTGACGAGCAGTAGTATTGGTTTCTTATCATTTCCGGTGGGTATATTGAACAACGTGGTAAAGAGGAAAAAAATTTAAGTGTGAAGACTGGAAACCTTACGTATTTTGCTTAATTAAGAGCAAGAGTAGTTTTTTGAAACCTTATCAATGTTCTCATGTAATTTTCGCGCGTCGAGAATGAAACGCTAAGTTGTCGAAGGCAATTTCAGTCAAGGCATTTCTTACAAACACATTGAGAATTGTGTGAATAGGGTTTGCTCTTTCGTGAGTAACGATGGGAGATCGTGTACCACAGAGCACGAACATTTTGAACGAAAAGTTATTAAAAATAAATTTATAGTGTAGCTTGCGCCTTTTCATTGGTCAGCTGAGTGTACATTTTAAGCGAAGCGATAACAGCGTATTACCAATTTAGAACTTACAGACTAAATATATTAACAGAATGAATTTGTAGAACTACAATAAATGTTTCATGATTAGAATTATTCGCGGATACAGATATAAATGTTGTAATGGAAGTTTTGAGTTCTCACCGTCTCGATGTTTACGAGGCTACACTGTTAAAATTTTCGTCCAGTTTTCTGGAAAAAGTCAGGAATCTAGCTGACGCAGAAAGTGATTAACAAAAATTAGAAATTATTCACTTTCCAAACCTATTCAAGAAAAGAATACCTGGAAGGAATGTTCTCTACTGTTATGCAGGTTCACAGTCTGATCTCAATAATAGTCGCAATGCGAACACCACTGAACGGTTTTCTCATTTTTGTTGGCCACGGTCATATTCAGCCAGTTTCCTGACTTCTTCCAGGCAACTGGACGAACATTTTTAACAAGTGTATCTAATTTACCTAATCTTTCGATGTGCAGTTTTATTTATCTTACTTTTCTTTTTTCTCCGGCGAAATTGAACTGTATTTGAGTTAAAAATAATAACGGTAAAAAGTGTCCACTACTGAACGTTATACCTAGTAACGTACGAATATGAACGTAAATTTTGCATGTGTGGACGAATTCAAAAATCAAGGCTGGAGTAGGTAATGCAATTTCCCTCGCTGTCAGCGAACTGTCAGTGGAGGGGGAATTGGTCTCAGAATCTTCCGTCGGGGGAAAATCCCTCCTGTCTTCAACATTTTCCACCATTTATTGTCCTGTTTCTTTGTCAAAGGCTATAAATGTGATGTAGCTTGAAAGTAGGGTGGATGCTGAGTTGGTTTCCATTGAAGTCTTGTAATGAGATAATAATTCGATCTCTCCTCTCCGTGGTGTAGTATTGATGGTCTCTGACTAGGGAGGGGACGCAATTTCATACCCTACTCACCGGCTATATTTGATAGGTCTTTTCAGGGATTTTCCATAAAAGAAATGGGATTTTATTATTTATATTTTAAAAGTATATCTTCCATAGCTCAAGTGAGTCAGGTTTGGATAACTTTCTGCATTTTTTCGCTTCCACCCGAGGAAAGGAGTAGAAAAGTTCACTGGAGCTCGGTTAGAGCGTGGGTTTTAGAGGGGAAAAGTACAATCTCTACATAGGCAGTGGGTGAATAATCACCTTTCCTCAAGTTGACGTCACATCGGTCTGTCCTTACTCTTCTGTAAAGGCTGATGTGTCTATTGTCACAATCAAAAGAGGTGGCGAGTACTGCAATGGCTTCAAAGGCAGATAAGAATGTACTTCGTACCAGAGGTGTCGAACCTCGCAAGGTTGAGGTGGTGTGAGGTCGAAGTCTCGTCGCGCGATCGAGGTTGAGCGAGGTCGAAGTCGAAGTCTCGTCGCGAGGTCGAAGTTCTGTCGCGAGATCGAGGATTCAAAATGTACACGTATGCTTCGTACTACTGAAACTAGCATTATTTTTTTGAGCTTCCAAATTTTTCCTTATAGATGTCATAGCCATTGTCCTCTATCTCTTTCTTCGGAAGATGTACTCGCCGAGGGACGTCATCCCTCAGATGGGCTGAGTTTAGGTCAGAGATGCCTCTCTAAGCTTACATGAAATAAAAACAAAGGACCACACGGAAATGTAATTGCATCTCAATGTGAAACATATTTGCGAAGAGAAACCCTTACATAGTGCATGCTTTCTCACAATTTCGTTGTTACCTGTTATTTTTGTGTGTGAATAAATGGGCTTCTCAATTTTTGACAGGGAACGCAGAGTATATATTTATTTAATCGAGACAAATTATATAATTTTGTAGTGCATCTAATTTTTCTCACTTGCATCTGTTATCGAGTTGGTTTTCCGTCGTGTGGTGCAACTCCAATCACGAATTGCCTTGAATTGACCTTTAAATCTACACCTGCCGTTATTGCACCTGCCGCCGTATTAAAGCGACTTGACTTGTGCAGCCACTTAAAGGGAACGAGTCTTTGTAACTGGTTATCAAAAGCTCTGGCTACTTTCTTGACTACATTTTCTTTACGTGATTTGATATTACTTCTCTACTTTATGTGTAAATATATTTATGAAACAAAAAGGGTCGAGGAAAGGATGTGATTATGTCCAACCTACACCTCTTTGAATGCTATAATTATATGAAAATGGAAGAATTAATTGTGTACCTTTTGAAGTGATTTCCCCACAAAGAACTGCTAAGAATACGCATTTGAGGTCGTAAAGTGAAAATGAGTAGGCTTTTGTATGGACATCTGCTGCAATTGAAACTATCTAGAGCGGTGTATTTTGCAATTCGGAAGTTAATGAGTTTCCTTTTTTCTACTGGAAAATGGAGATCGTCATCCGGTTATTTGCTACAATTCCTATTACTGCTATTATTACCCATGCGATGGTGTATGTTTAATAATGTTTAAACGTGCCTGCAGGCGTAACATTTTTTTAAATGGAGAAAGAAATGTCTTTGGAAGCATAATTCGAAAAACGTCTCGTTTTGCGAGGGAATTGGATTTAACAAAGTTTAAAGAGAAAATGAGTACCTGTAAACCCACTACTCCTAAAAGTGATCAAATATTGCTAGTAGATTCCTTGATATCAAGCCAAAGATTTGTAGTGTCCAAACCAGTGCTTGAAGTGGGTAACCATGAAAAGGGGGGCACCGTGAGTGACGAATTAAAGCGCCTCCATTGACAGAATTTCAAACTATCTTCTCCATAAGAACCTTAAAAAGGTGAGGGCACGCTTGTACTTAGTAGCGGCGATTGCGTATTGAAAGAAAAGGTATCGGTACGCGAAATCCAAAATGAAAAAGGTAAGGGCACGGCCTGCCCCCTCGTCCCCCCCCCCCCCCCCCCCCCCCCCCTCCAAACACTCTTGTTGGCTACCAAGTATCAAAATCGTGGTAAAGTTCACAGATTTCGTCAGATTAAACAACAGAATTTACTTTTTGGTAATAATAATCTCGTTGCGAGAATTTTTCAAGTGAGGTCTTCACTTCTTTTTTTTACATACTCATTTCCGTAATTCACAATGATTGATCGTCCCAGTGATGAAATTATATACAGCGACGTAAGTCGGGTGACGATACAATATTCTATTTTTACTTTCATATATTTGTATATTTTAAAATCATATTTTATTTATTAAGAACTCCTTTATCCTAAAATAGACACTAGCCCGCAACGAAGTTGCGTTTTGCCTGGTTGCAGAACACTTTAAGAATTTGGGTGACAAGATCAGTTTGAGAAAATGTATCGGGAACACAGAAATAACTCGAATAATAATAATAATCTTTATAAAACATACTTTTCTTAAACAATTCGTGCTAAAAGAGTAAAAGTACTTTGTTCATGCATGACTAAAAAGAAAAACATGGGGCGCGCCAATTGAAGAATTTATAAAATGAGAGAGTTCTTAATGCTTTTCTCTTTAGTCTTGTATTTAAAAAAAAAAAATTTTTTTTACTTTTTAGTACGAATTGTTTAAGAAAATTACGTTTTTTCCTTCTCGTTACACGTGAAAATATTGACAGTTTTTTTTTAAATTGATAGGAGCTGCTCAGTTGAAGCATTTTTTCGTTAATGTTTAAATTCAAATTATTATTTTCTTTTGCAAAACACCTACATTATAGGTGGGAATATAATTACACTTATATTTCATTTTCTGAAGCATAATTTTAGTTTAAAAAGTCAACAAACCGAAAGAAATTAGCATGTTCTTAATAGTGTATTTTACCTGTAATTTCCACTTAAAATGTTGTTTTAAGAATTCTAGACCGATTTCCTTGAAAACTGGCACTCCGTTCACGTTTACTATGACTGTTTTCATTCTTTCTTTTTTTTCACAAGAACTTTCTACCCTGAATATGTAATCTACCCTGTTTTCAAATATGTTGCATATATATTTTTGTGATATCTTAATCTTATAAGAATATAATAAGTATATGAATTCTTCCGTTATTTGTCCTGATCATTCATGTTTCCCTTGCAGCGTCACGATCTCATATCCCCGTAGATATGAAACTACTACACATCCTCTCTCACGAAGTGCGTGATAGATGCAGCACCATGACGAACACGTTGTGTTTCAGGGTGTTGTTACACGGGAAACGAGGGTTCAAAACTCGATCAACATATGTAGGTGATGTAGTAGTTCTTGTGATATGACTTTCATAGCATTTCCGTCATGAGGATAGTGACATGGAAAAACGTAACTGTAACAAGTCCTCATGCTAAGAAGATTCCTTTTAAGCAGAAACCATTCAGGGAAAAGTCTTTCAGCTAGCATTTCATGTACACAGGACGATCTCAGTTGCCGTACTATGTGAAATGTTTGCGCTTGAGTGAGCCTTTGGTATAATACTAAATTTAATTGCACTGGTTTGTTTTGATTAACTGTGAAACTACTCTGAATATACTTTATAGTGAGTAATTCACGATGTTCACATCAGAGGAGTGTAAAGTGTTGCTTATACATTTCAGTTTGTGTATAACTGTTAAAGTCTCGTCACTTAATTACTTACTTGTTTTCCAAAACTCGTTCGTCACTCCTTTATGTAATACCGAGCCGCCGTAGCATTCGGGAGATCGTGGGTTCGATCCCAGCGGTCGACCATTCTGACAGTTTTTTCCCAGTGTTTTCCTCAGTCACACCAGACAAATGTCGGAATGGCACCTTCAACATAAGCCCTGGCCGACACCTTCCCGTATCCTTTCCCCTCCCCTATCCCAGCCTGAGCCTTAGATGCCTAAAGGCCATACATATATAGAAATCCCATTATGCTGTAATGATTGAAACAAATATCCTTTTCCTTCGTAATATTTTTTGTACCCTCACACCGACAGTTTATCAGGCTTATTGCTTTTGGGCATAGTTGCTATCTCTAAACCTTTAAAGCAGACACAAAGAACACATACTAAAATTTAACTTGTTAATGGACTGAATAGGCATCTGTGACCTAATCACAAGTCTGAGGCATGGAAAACAGTTTCGAGGAAAAGGATGGGTAAGGGAGCAGCCAGAGCTCTTACTTTAGGCACTATCGACATTTGCCTGGTGAAGCCCAGGAAGTGTAGAAAACGTCAGGCCAGAATGGTTGGCAAGAGGACTCGAATCTGCCAGCTTCGCCACTACCGACAGGGACTCGTAACTGTAACCACTAGATCACAGTGTTATGTTTGAAAAACGTTGTGTGGCTCATTCTCAACGGTAGTATAGGTGTATTCTTTACATTGTTGCATGCACTATTTATGTACATTGTTCGAGTTATCATGATCGAAGGTGGCAGGTCCTTCAGATCAGGTTTAGCTGTTTGCCATATGTTCTGATCTTACTCTTGCTTTTGCGTATGATTTCACTTGCTTAAAACTGTCCGTGTAAATTAAGCTCAAATTCTGTCTGCCTATCTCGATGTCTTCCCAGTATACAAATGCGCACCGTTAAACAAATCTGCACTAATCCTTGTGCCACTAGCAAATTTGTCTAGAGAAAGATCGTCGATGCCTACTTTTTCCGTTGCTGATAAGAATGTTCGAAAATCCAAAGTCAATTCCGTACAGTACAGTATGGAAATTCCAGTTTCTTTGGAAATCGAATCTAGGACCTCGTGATACAAGTCTTCGGGCCAGACCTCTCACTCATGCACCGTGCACAGATATATTCTTTTCTAGTCTCATGTACGTACTTAAATTCAAAAATATGTAGCTTCGAAGTCTGATAACTAATTCCGGAACTCTGGAATCTCAATAATTGGTATTTCGATTTCGGTATACAGATTTCATTTCCAGAACCTTAAGTTCCAAACATCCCTACTGGGAAGTATTTTTATCACAGAAACAATCTATTTCATAGTAATCAGCTTTCCTATCTTTATATGAAATACAAGTGTGCTGTTCGGATCACATGCAAGGAAGAATGTGATAGTTCATAATACCGAAGAAATGAAGATGGGAATGCTATAACCAGCCAGTTACAAGGTCCTTATCGAGCGGCCGTAGTTTAGTTGATACAGCATTCGGACGATCCTGTCATCTATCCTGACTGATGTTTTCCCGGGTTTTTCCTCAGTCACACCAAGCTAATTCCTGGACGGTACTTTTAAACTGGGTCCTGGCCAACTCGCTTCTCAGATCCTCTCCCTTATCCTTTCTTGTGCCAAAGATACCTAAGGGCCCTAAATACAATTCAGTTCGCAAATTTGTTGACCGAAGGTGGTTTCATTTTCTCCCGTACGAACAGGTGGGCGTACCAAGTGGCACTGTGAATAAAGTGAATCCATCATTCGGCATAAAAAGTCATTTTTTCCCTTTTTATTATCTCTGGTACTCACTCTGCATTATTCTCTCGTTTCATAGCTTTTGTGTCAGATTAATGAGTCTTACCATTTCCTAGATCAGGGTTTTTCAACGTGGGGTGCGCGGGTTGTTTTCAAAGGGGTCGCGAGGTGTGTGTGTGTGTGCACGCGCGCGTATGTGTGTGTGTTAAATAGCCTCCTGATGGCGTCATTCAACACACACAAAATGAAACGAAACCGCTTATTATAAACAAGAAAAGTACATTTGGGGGTCGCCGGCCAGAAGACATGGTACAAAGGGGTCGCGGCATGAAAAAGATTGAGAAACGTTGCTCTAGATTCATCTTTTGATATTCATATTTAATATTTCATTACTCCTTCTTTGATCCATTTAATCTTTCTCTCTCCGCTCCGTCCAGAAAGTATTTGCTGTGCTCGCAAGTTCTTAAATTATTATCCTTTCTGTTATTTATTTTTCACACTCTCCGTGTCCAAAGTATTGTTACTATAGTTATGTGGGCTTTAAAGGTAATGTAAAGCCAAGGTGTACGGCAAGAGATGGCAGCACTATCTCCGTATATGTCTAATGTATTTTTATCATTGCACGAAATTTCAATGCTGCTCCTACAAATTCAAGCCTAGAGAGATCAAACTTTCAGGGAAGAAAGTTCATAGCCAATTGCAGAGTTCTATCCGTGCCGATTTTTCTTTCTTTCTTGTTCATTGTTGAAAGTGATTCATTGTTATATCCATAACAACAATGAACAAGAAAGAAAATAAAAAATCGGCACGGGTAGAACTCTACAATTGGCTATGAACTTTCTTCCCTGAAAGTTTGATCTCTCTAGGCTTGAATTTGTAGGAGCAGCATTGAAATTTCGTGCAATGATAAAAATACATTAGACATATACGGAGATAGTACTGCCATCTCTTGTCGTTCACCTTGGCTTTACATTACCCTTAACGTGACACACATTTCTAGCATTTGAAAGTAATTACAAGGAACACACACACACACACAATATGTATTCAACACAGGGACAGCTTATTAGTTTAGTTTTAACAATTCGGTCAACTGGTTGTGTTCGTCAGCTGCAATTAAAACTAAAATAGAAATATTTTTATTTTAGGACAATAGAATAGCCTTGATCTATTCAGTTGGTTGTCATTCCTTTCACCTCTGCTGTGAGAATGTTAGATTCAACGTAGTCATTGTATACGCTGACTGCCGTCGGGTTCAATTTCTTCTAGATAACTTTCAGATATTTTCACAGTAGGAAATAACCTTTCTACGTAATTTGTTAAGACGAAAACAAATACTCATAACCTTTTGAAGTGAATATTGATTTAAGAGATAGTTGAATTGTTATTGAAGGCCTGAACTTAACTAAAAAACCATATTTAAATTTTGTAACGCTAATTTGTGTTACTACCTAGAATTGTTTTATGACGTTCAGTACTACATTAACGATATAAAACGGCTTCTACACTGAAAAGCACAAGATCCAATTCTATGTGAGAAGCTAACTTCGCAGCGGAGTTTTCTCAAAGTTGAGTTAAAATCCCCCCGTGACTAAATGTTATTAAGAGTTTTATAATAAACTCGGAGAACGTGGCTGCCTGGAGCTTGTAGGGTGTGTTTGTGATGTTTAGAGTGAAGCAAGTGGCAACAGAAGCTGCTAGTGTGGAAGTTGTTCCTTCTCTTGAGTTCTTTGACAGAGAGTGTGGAGGCATTCTTGAGTGGCGTCTTCTCGACTATTCACAGTGGTACAAAAAATGATGTCGTGTCGGCAACTTCATCTCGAGGCCATTCTCTCTTTCACCCAGCCTCTCCAGTGCACGCAAACCAAGATCCAGCAGCCACCCATGAGTACGTTTTGCAAGACAAAACAAAACTTTATGTATTTAAACTAAAGGTTAAAGATGTTATCGTGTCGTGTTAGGAAAAGTGTAGAAATTACCTTGCAGTTAACTTGGTCAGAAATATAATTGGAGTGAAGTCAGTGTAATGTACAGGATAAAAGATTGGGTGCCTAGATGCGTGGAATAGAACATATGCAGAAGATTTAAGAAAAGAGGTTGTAGACTTTCGGAGTTAAAAGACCTTTTGGAAAATAATAAGTATTACTAAATAAAAATACTATAATTTACTAAGTAAATAATAAAAAAAGTATTACTAAACATGATCTGAAAAGCGCTTGGTTTTCAGAAAACTCGATCTTATATAAAAATTACTTAAAAACCACAATTTATTGTATATTGTTGATATTGCTTTGAAATGCATCCATCTTCACGAAACAATTCCAATTCTTTCCGGCAGGATCTTTGTTTGCATTGTTATTGACGCCCTGAACGAGCTTGTTAGCTTGTAAGCAGAGTGAAATTGGTCATAGAGGCAAATTTTGGACCGGGGCACCCTATGCTTGGGACCCGATTTTGACGACCGGTGTCATGGAAGTCATTATTCCTTTGTGTTTCAACAATGTTTTTTTCAGGGATGACCGGGACCGGAGGTGTTACCCTAGAGCAGCGTTCCACAAACTATTTTCAAGTGCGGACCAGTTTTATTAGTTGGTAGGTTCAACGGACCACCCAGCGCCTGCCAAAGGGCAGGTTTCGAGAACCACCTGTGGTCCGCTGCCCTAGAGCACGAAAAGTACAACGCCAGAAGTTCCCAGTTTATTATAGTTCCCAGACCGGGTCAAGTTTCGGACCGGTTTACCGCGTAACCTATGTTCGGTTCAGGCTTGGTCACCGAGTCATTAAAAGTGACCCGGTTTCAGCTCTGCTTCTAAGAACGGGACCTACAATTTTTAAAAGTTAGATCTGAACCACTTCATTCAATGGACCTCTCCTGATTTGAACCCGGAATCACACACACACACAAAGACATTCGGACAAACCAGACCGTGTTGACTGTTTTATCGATAGCTCCAACTTAAAACGTTTTATGCCAGCTTTAAACTCTCTGGGCGTATTTAGTCTTTGTCTAAGTTAGGCTTACGCTTAATCATTAATGTTCGAATGCACGTGATTAGCCTAAAGCATGGTCTAGCCTAGGTTTACATCTTTGCAATCGGACGTATGTATTTCTTGTTATTGTTCCGTCGTCATTGAATTTAATGTAATCATGATGTACGGTAGTTTGACACTGTATTCCCTCAATTTGAATTTTGAATTTAATTTTTAAGGTCTTTGGGAAACTTTTGGCTCAGGCTGGATGGATGATGATGGGAGAATTGGTGGAATGAACAAAGTGGGAGGAAACTGAGAATCCCCCCCCCAAAAAAAAAACCACGCACACGGTGTTTGTCCACCACAAATCCCACATGGGATCGAACAGGCGACCCCAAGCACCATATATCAACCCTCTACCATTAAGCCACAGCGGTCCTTTATTTCCTCAAGATCAGTGCTTAAGGATAAACAGGATGGTACACATTATACTCTTTTGTATAACTCACTGAATGCCGGTGGGAGTCGTAGGTATATTTATCGTGGGAAAAAGTTTCCCTTGGTGAAGTAATACGCTCTGTATATACCCACATATAAATTCGGAATCTCAGTATAATATACAGAGGGAGGAAGTATATTTGCATTCCAAATAGGAGGTGAATGAAAAAAAATCGGAAGTTTTAATTCGTCAAAGTATCGTGAACGACATCCGGAAGAAGATGGAATATGGAGAAAAATCTGCGTGCCTTAGCAGTCTTCATTAAAAATCCATTGTAATTTGTTTACAGACAGTAACAATGTGAAACGATATCATACTGATACAATATGTGCGTGTTGCAGTAGAACAATGACTAATTGTTCTTCTGCATTGAGGACGGAAATGATGGGAATAACGGTGTTCATATCAGCGACGGAGTCATTAAAATGTAGATCACGCAATGCGGCCGAAACGAAGGTTGAAAGTTTATGCACAGCAGTGAAACAGAAGAAGTTGGGCTTCTAGTTTCTTCCAAATTGTATTTCAATGCTTTTTCTACTTTAAGATTTTTTCGATGTTTCTTTGAGAATAAGGAAGTTTTCAATGTAGTCGCCTGATTTCTGGTTGTGCGTTGGAGAAAGTGTCGTGTTTATGTCATATTCATTACTTTGCTTTAAGAACTGATTTTACTGAAAGTACTTTTATAACATCATTATCGATTACGTAAAAGCTTTTCTTTCATCCGGATCAGTTTCTACTTTCAAGAGCAGTACCTATATATTTTCTCGTCTTTTATGTATAAACAGAAAATTGCTTTCACAGACTGTAATTTTCCAGTTCTTTCAGAAGTTAGTACCTTAGACCTTAAATAGATAGACTTAGCACGCTTCCCCTTTTCTGGCTGCGCTAAAACTAATGGGTTTTTCTTCAGAGCACGCGATTTTGAATCCATCCGCTAGGTAGCTCTGCCATAGACCTCATAGTAGAATATGACGTCTATGGCAGAGCTACCTAGCGGATGGATTCGAAATCACGTGCTCCTGTACAAAAACCCATTAGTTTTAGCGCAGCCAGATATGTGATGCGTTCTAAGTCTATCTATTATGAGATCTATGCTTAAACGTTGTCCGAACTTGTTTCAGTGTGATGACCTAAAAGTATTGAGATATAATCCTGAAATTACGCGTACAGTTAATCTAAAACAATGGTACTACTCTCTATTCAAGTACCCAACAGCCTACTGTATTCGAAAAATATGCTCAGTTTAACTGCAGTCATGTTCGCCGAAAAATGAGTGGTCGGAGGAATCGTGTGTTGTTGCGCCTTGAGATAGGAAATTTCGTGTTTGTCTCTTTGACGAAAACTACTATGAATTAATAAAACTAGAATCTACGTATCAATTATGTGCATATCATTACTTTTAGTTCTACAACATGTTATTTATACGTTGTTTACTGACGAAATTTCCAAGTCCATGAATTTATTTAGCGAGTTCTGTAGAAGCGACGTGAGCAATCATTACGTTAATTCCTTTTAGAGCAAGACATTTTGTATGCTAACATGTTGAGAAATGATTAGGAAAATTAATCGCTCGTTAACCGGGAATCGAACCCAGTTTATCAGTGGTAGAGCACTTGACCGACAACCAGATAATTTGGTGATTGCTGCTTGCCTTAGTACATTTTTCAACTTCTTTAGGTATGTTATTCGATACTTTTGTTTAGAAAACTTGATGCTGCTTTAAGTGATTTTGAATTATATTAAAACTTTTAGTTACAGTTAAACGATGCGTGTTCTGGCAGCTTTCTTCGCAAAGTACCACCGCTAACTATAGATGTCATTGATGTAATTATTATGTTCGTTTCTGCAACACCAGTTACTGGTATCCAATACTGAATACTTTTCAACTTAATTCCAGGGGGAAATACGTAGTGCCACTGTGGGGTTCTTGATAAACACGATGTAGGTCCATCTTGCTCGATCCATCGTAGTTACATGTTGTTCAGACAATTGGAGATGTATTTTGTCGCCTTGTAATCGGGAGTACACAAGTTCCATTCCACCACCGTAATTGAGGCTTTCCCTCGGTCACACCAGGCAAACGATGGGATAGTACCTTGAGAAAGTCCGAGAACGATTCCTTCTAAAATAATTTCCCTTGTTATTCTTAATATCTAGTGTAAAATGGCCGTAATTGGGTTGATTTTGGAAATAGTTTAATTAATGAAATTAGAATGAACCCTTGTGAACACTCTATATTTTTAACTCATCAGGATGACTTAGCGGAAACGGATGACAGCTCATATCAAAGAATCCCGGGTTCAAATCTCGGTATCAGTCACACTGATACTGATTTTCTTTCTCAGTGGATACTGGAATAACCGTTTCATGAGTTCCTCGGTTGGGAAACTAGAATCAGTAAAAATGAGGCTTCAGTCTCAATGTAAATCTTGCAGATGTGTGAATTCTGCTGTGTCCTTTTCCGTACGAGCTCATTTCTACTATTAGTTGGGTTCGTCACTAGAAGCTTAAAGCACTTCGTTATTGTTAATCTTTATTTTCTAGTGAATTTTGATATCCATATTTGATTTATGAACAATATCAACTCATTTTTAGTCAGGTTTTGCGTCGTGTACTTTTTTTTTTAAATGTCTTACAATTATTTTATCGACTTATCCCTCAGCATCATCAAACACATCTTTAACAAGAATTAAAACTTCACGGCCCGATTACTGAAACACAAATTATTATTAAACTCTGGTATTGAATACACATATTAAACGCACAACACAACTTTTCTATTACGTTCGTAGTAGTTATCAAGTGTACTGTTAACAAGCAAGTGTTCTGTTAAATAGTACACTTGATAATGGTTATGTTGTGCGTTTAATACGTATATTTAATACCCGAGTTTAATAATAATTAATTTGTGTTTCAATCATCAGTCCGTGAAGTTTTAATTCTTGTTAAAGATATGTGTACGGCTCGTGCCTCTAGAAGTTATCTAAATATCCTCAGACACATTATGAATAGGATTTGAAATTTGTGATTGTTGGTCGACGCAAAATCCGGCTGAAATACTTTACTATGAACAATCGTCATGAAAGTTTAAAGTTGCAACAACATAATTTGTCTGTTTTCTGACATTAATTTTTTTT
>JAGDQP010027695.1:0-24747 GCA_022664845.1 Lepisma saccharinum
AGAATTTCTTCCGTATTTCTCTGAAGAAGACGGGTTAGTGTTCTGCAACAACATTCCAGCTGTTGTGGATGCATTGGGTGCTTCTTATAACGCATCCGATTGGAGACTCTTTATAGGTGCTTCAAAATCCAGTCTAAAAGGAGTTCTTCTACATAATGGAAACCAACTTGGATCAGTTCCTGTAGCATACTCTGTTACATGGAAAGAAACGTACAATACATTGAAATTAATACTTTCAAAGTTAAAATACGAAGAACACTGTTGGTCTGTTTGCGGGGACTTGAAAGTCATTGGTCTTCTAATAGGAATGCAGCCAGGATATACAAAAATACCCATGCTTTTTATGTGAATGGGATAGTAGAGCCAGAGACAAGCACTGGAATGTGAGAGAGTGGCCTCAGCGCAGTGATTTGTCTGCAGGTAATAAAAGTGTAATGCACACTCCACTTATTGATCGCAATAAAGTGTTACTTCCACCACTCCATCTGAAACTGGGGCTTATGAAACAATTTGTGAAGGCTGTGGACAAGAATGGGCAGTGTTTTCAGTACATAGCAAAAACTTTCCCATCACTGAGTGCGGCAAAAATTTCGGAAGGTAATTTTACAGGGTCACAAATTAGAAAGTTATTAGTAGATGATACATTTGAAAATTCAATGACCGAATTGGAAAATAACGCTTGGGTAAGTTTTAAAAATGTTGTATGTAACTTTCTCGGAAACAAGAAACACTCTGACTATGTAACAATTGTAGAAGATATGTTGGCCCATTTTCATGCACTTGGGTGTAATATGAACCTCAAGATACATTTTCTTCACTCTCATCTCGATTTTTTCCCCGACAATCGTGGTGAGGTCAGCAAGGAGAAAGATTTCACAAAGATATTTCTGAAATGGAGAGCAGATACCAAAGCAGATGGAATATCACAATGTTGGCAGACTACTGTTGGATGATAAAGATGGATCGTGCCAGTTATGACAGACGTTTAGGAAAACAAAGAGGTGTGCATTTAAAAAGGAGTTTTCATTGAACTTGAACAACGAAGTTAAGTGCATTCAACATTATACCGTAGGAAATAAGATTTATGATAAAGCCATTTGTGTATAGAATTGTTTAGTGAAACAAACGCAATTTAGTTTATTTGTTTAAATTGTTTTATTGAATTATACTGCAGTTAAAAATTTTATTGGGGTGTTTCGCAATTATAGAGTACAATATCCGTATATTGCAATGGTGGTAGTATTCGAAATAAAGATTGCAAATTGTGAAAATACCTGAGGTGATAGGCATAAATGGATGTCATTTCTGTAATCAGCACCCAAAAATCATTTAGGATCACCTATTAGTTTGTAAACAACCGAAACTTTTTTTTAAAAATGCTGACCAGTGTTATTACTTCTCTCCATCCTTGATTAAGCTTCTATGCTCTTATCTAACTAATAGCGAACTATATGTTATATTCAAAGAATACAAATCTAATGAACAGACAGCAATATCAGGAGTTCGCAATATCGGATTGGTAATGGGTAGGCGCGGGGGTTCGAACTTCACGGCCAACCATCCTGACATTTTCTTCAGGATTTGCCTCACTTTCACCAGGCAAATGATGGGGATGATACCTTATATAAAATCCTGTCTGATATCTTCTCCATCCTCTATCTACCCTATCCCGACCTGAGATAAAGATGTCAGAAGGCCATAAATAAATTCAAATTCAAAGATGCAACGAGCTTATAACATTGCCCCTTTAAATGTCTCTGGCTTGCAAATGCATAAACTCAAATACTTTTCGCGTTTTCTCCAACTTAAATTAAGAGTAACCTACCGCGGTAGCTATGTTATTTCATGCTTCAGGCCAGCGTCTCCAAGGTTCTGCGTTCGAATTTCGCCTGGTGCAACGATGTTTGTGGATTTTAGAGGCTGCGCATTTAGTGGAATCAAGACGGGCCGAAGTCATTAGTCATTAAAAGTTTACGAAGTTAAAAAGAAAGAAAGAAAAAAAGGGAAAGAAAATCAGAGCACAACATACAGTTATTTATTTGAAATCCATTTCGATGCTGAGAAACTAAAATCTCCTAATGCAAGCAGTCTAAAAATATTAGAGTTTTTATTAATTAAGTTTTCTCTCTCAAGTTTTCATTCACAAGTACGCGCCTACGCTTCAACAGTAACTTTTGAGTTTGATCCATTGCCTCGTAACGTACTTCTGAATTTCGCCACCAGAGGGGACGACAAACAACTTTCATAACTTCCGACACTACTACGATCTAACGGAGAATTTAAGAACTACGTTCTCAAATGAACTTCAGGCCTTTTTGCTAACCCCCCTTGCTCTGTTTTATACGTAATTTCCCATCGTTTGCCTGTAAGTTTGTCCGTCTGAAATGTAGGCTAATGTTTCAACCGAATAAAGTAAAAATAAACAGATTTCAGATTTGAGTTCAGGAATTTATGAGGTTGTTCTAAATGTGGAGATTCTTTTGTAAAACAGAATTACGATTTATCATGTCGAGCCTGAAACACTTCGCCACGGTATTTATGTTATGTTTATAGTCATTTATAAGCCTCATTTATAAACATCCGACGCCAGATTCGGATGTTTATTGTTTATTTCATCTTCACTTCTGCTAACAATGTTCACTCCTAACAGTGTTCTTCGTCCCGCTACAACCTTCTTGTACAGTAATTTTGAACACTATATGTACTTCTGAACATTATAATTGGGCTAATGTTGGAATGCCTTACTAGAAACAAGATCACTATTTTATATTCAGAAAATAGAAGGTCTGAGCAGATATAACTTGGTTGATTGAGCGTTGACTTTGCATTTGGGAAGTCCTCCTTTCAATACCAATGCCGACCAAGCTGACCGAGGTTCTCGCTTAATTACATGGTACGTATTCCGGGATTCCACCTTCAACGTAGGCCCTGGCCGACTTCTTTATGCATCCTTTCTCCTACCCTAGCCCTACCTGGGCTATAGATGCCTAAGCGCCATAAATACATTCAACTGAAATTAAATAAGTTAACTACGGTACGGTGGTAAGTCATAGACTTATTTTGGTTATATCAGTAGTTAAAATTAGTGTCTCTCCATCACTAACTTCATTTATTTTCTCCTCCAGGGTATATTTCGATGGATGAGCTGGCTGAGGCATGTGATCTCTTAAGCCAACATTTGCATGAACCAATATCCCGTGAACACATGGTGGACATCGCAAAAAGTATGGACATGAATAAAGATGGTCTCATTGATCTGAACGAATTTTTAGAAACATTCCGCCTGGTCAACATGGAGAAGGAGGTCGAGGATCAAGAAGAAGAGAACTGAAGTACAAGCATTGACTATGTTGGTGAATGTGATTTACGCTTAAATTATTTATAACCCGATGTTTTTGTTTAAAACAGTGTTCAATACAAAGACGATGTGATGTGGGACTTCAAAGTGTTCGTTGTTTATTTGTTATGTTTCTTTTTTCTCCGGAAGAATATGTGTTTCTATGGTAGTCAGTCACATTGTTCCTTGCTGGTTCGAGGCTATTGTAAATACTAAAAGGTGTTGTGTTAGAATCTCGTGACAAATATCCCTCAAGTGAGTGAAAATAGCAGTAGCGGCTCTCCAAGTAACACGATTGAATCGCTAAGGCAGTAAAGTTTTGGGAAATGAAAGTGTGTGTTTCTCTGTCTAAGCTCTTTCCTTTTGACGCTACGTCGTTCCAATTCAACACAGAACTGTGTTTGTATACAGCTAAGTATCCAAGATAAAGAAAAAAAAAATTGGACTTGCTTCAAATATTCAATAAAGGCGCCACATTTGTTTTCGCCGGCAGCTGCTACTATTTGAACATGGAGCTACGGGTTCAATGGCCCGGATTACTTACTTTGTTATTTCATATTCGCTAACTTAAGAAATTAAATTGGATTTGTCATTTGGCGTAATTGAAACGATATTCATGACTCAAATGAGTCTTTCTTTCTGTGTAGAACCTAAAAATTAGCATAACTACTACTTTAAATATTATTGACTATAATATTGGTTTTCTTGTTTTATAGACGGCGACCACGTCATACATAAGTATGGTGTTTTAATACTGTTTTAAAGTACAGGGTGTTTCAAAAGTATGTTTTCCGGAGTAAACGCACCACAAATGACAGTATCGCAACGTCAGTTGCAAAGCTACTTGAATGAAGAAATCGGGCTTTTGTTTCGGAAGCTAGATAAAAGTGGCTGTAGGACCACGTGTGAACAAAAGAGGCCTATAACAAACGGTTCGTTTGATTGGGTGTATGCTACCTAAAACAATATGTCGACCACGTCCCCGTGGTTCACTCGTTACGGTTACTGATTTGGGATAAGTATTCTGGTACAGAGATGAAACTGGTCACCGGCTCAAACGGGCCATTCAGGTCAAATTTTTGAACTTCGTCACCTGATCTATTCTTCAGACCCTGCCTTACTCTATGTCCTGGAGAGGGCAAAGCAGAGTTTTTAATTCTTTCCTTATTATACAGGTGTTTGAACACTATCTTTCTCAGGGGTGACCGGATCGGAGGTGTTACTCCTCAGAGCACGAAAAAATACGACACCGAAAAGTTGACAAGAATAGTCACATGGAAATGGTCTTATATGCCCGAAAAGAACAAAATATACCCCCCGAAGTTGTGCAAATACACCCCTTTCCCGCCTCGTTGGAAAGGCTATTCTGAAAAAAAAAAAATTGTGATTCAAGTATTAAATACATTAAATGCAGACATTAAAATCTTTTAAAATTCTCACAAGTGATAATATTGATAGATTCAAACCACAAGAACAAGACCAGACCACCGGGGTCAATTTTGTCAAGATTCGATTTAGGTAGTCGGGCCATGGAGTCAGTCATTAAGGCCCAGACCGGGTCAATCGGGTCAAGTTTCCGAACAGGTCCCCGCATCACATAACTCAGAGTCAGGCTGGGTTATCGGGTTACCAACAGTTACCTGACTTAAGCTCTCTTCTGGAGATGCTTCGAATCCCGCTAATGTCGGTCATTCTGACTAAACTTTTCGGAGTTCTCTGTAGTTCCACCAGGGAAATGCAAGGGTGTAACTTACTTCCAATCCGATACCTTCTCCATCGTGGTATACTTTCTTCTCTATGGACTGCAGAGCCCTCTTAACACTTAGTTTTTGCAGTGTTAAGAGGGCTCCTCGCTCCAGTAACATTTTAAACATTTTTCAAAATATTTCAAAAACTAAAAGTATTATAAAAAAAAATTCATAGCACACTAGAACTTACAAATTACTATGAAATCTAATGGACAGCGATCTCAAAATTTTGTCGATTGATGAGTGCTCAGACTTCAATTAAATATTGACGTCATCATCTTTGAAAACGTATCACTTGTCAATGGACACGATCTCGAGATCGCTGTCCATTGCATTCTATAGTAATTCGTACGCTGTAGTACGCTACGAATTTACACTCTTGATAATACTCTTAGCTTTTGAGATATTTTGAAAAATATTAAAAATGGGAGGGTTGAAGCGATGAGCCCTCTTAAAGATAGTAAAATTATCGGATATCTCATTCTAAGTAACACCCCAGAATTCACCTAACAGGACAGCGGAAAATTCTGAAATCATCAGTCAAAATCGTTGACGTGAGCTGGATTCGAAACTGCGACACCTCCAGAGTCATTGGAAATCAGCTATCATAACGAGTGGACTACGGTGGTTGGGATATTTTTAATGTAACAAACACCCAAAAGAACTGGTAGCTACACGCCTAATGTTGAGCTTCTTTTATTCACACGTGGTCCTATACCTCTTTCTGAGACGGGATTGCTCTATTTCTTCATCCACGTAGCTCCTTATTTCGCATCATGATGTTTGATCACTCTGACATTGACAGCCTCTGAGTTAGGTCCGTTACTATCTGTATGTGAACTTACTTTTGAAACATCCGGTATGTGCGAGTCATAACTTGAAAGACAAAACAGGAACGTTGTAAAATTTTCGTCAACTCGTTTTATTTCCGATTATTATTATTCTGATTTGAATATTATGGTTTTCTGTTACCTATATTCTTATGTATGTCAATGAAAAACTATGGTTACTGAATTTGATTATCTATAGTCTGTATGTATGGGTGCTATTTTATATTGAGATTTCAACGTACAGGACTGAAAGATCAAACTACCAGTTATGTATGGCAAAAGTACTGAGATCAAAAGTAATTTAAATACATAAATACGCTAATACTCATAAATTGGTCAATATTTTATACAGCACAGCATATTCTAGGAATATCCCGTTAAGTTGCTCAATCTATATAGAATCACAGAGATATAACCTCTGTTCATAAATATCTACGCATTTCTTTCTTTCTCTCTTTTTAGAAGTTTCTTTTGTCACCAGAAGATGTCTCTGAAGTAAATAGCTTATTTTCTTTAACATCGTCATAATTTGAAGCTTATGATTGGTTCATACGTCCATTTTTAAGCTAAGAGGTAATGTTGAACCAATCACGGAACTTCAGTTGACCAGGATCTTTAAGGAAATGAGCTATAGAGATCTGAGACATCTACTGATGAGAAATGAAAGCTTTTCGAAATAAAGAGCAAATGCTCGTAGGCATTTAAGACTGTAGACTGCTTCTCTGTAGTAGAATGTCTGAGAGCATTTCGTGTCGAGTAAGGACAGTCTTAGCATACTGAAAGGGTACTCTAGGTTGGCATTTACGGAACATTCCTAGAATATTCAGGTAATGCACTAAAAGAAGTCATCATCTTACAATATTAGTAGAATATGCCTAGAATATCCCAGGGCAATATTCAAAATATGCTCTCAGCCTGCATATTTAGTAGATATTTGTAGAATATCATAATAATGTGTCACAAATATCCAAGGATAATCTAATAATATTCCAATATATAAACGTGAACAAGATAACGAAATATACTTGTGCCGTATGAGTGGATGGTTTATGGAACTAAAAATTGAGTCAAGAACAGTAACAAGGAAATTGTGAAGTACCCTTGAGTCCCCCGTCACTATTTATTACAAAACAGGATGTGATTAAGATAGTTTAATAGACTCAACTCAGTCCACTATGGTTTCGGGATCTCTGACTAGAGATCATATAAATGGCCAATATAAAAACAGAAATTGATTCTCCACAAAGATAAATTTTTAACATTGTTACCAAGGACATCTTCAAAATACACCCTGATTAGAACTGCTACAAGGTTTTGGTATAAGGTCAGTACATGAAATATTAATTACTGGGCTCACCTGGAGTTGAACCCAGGTTTTCTGCTTTGACTTGGTGTCCTGACACAACTAAAAAGTTCTTTACTGAAGTCATCAAAGGTCGTTAGCTCGAACATTTTGTAAACATTTCATATTTTCAGCAGAGGTAACCTTACTAGTAAGCTGCTCAAAGTTGATATTGCTTGTTTTCTGATCTGCCGCCATATTGGAATTAAAGGCATGTTTCGACGCCGGAACCTGCAAACTTAAACATTTGCATTGCTGTCACGGAAAAGGCATTCTGTAAAACACATAAAGTTATAGTTTGCGCTGTTGTAGAGTAGAAACGATGGGCTTCAATAAAAGATGAGTCGTTTCTTAGTAGGATTTTGAATAAGCTTAAACAGTTCCACGAAAGTTTAAACAACCATAAAATGAAACGGATGTGAAACCACACTTTGGCGATTTTGTTACAAGAAATTTGATAGAGACGAACCTTTCTCGTTAAAAATAAGCTTGAGTAAAACATCCTTCCTGGTAATATTTTGATCCAAATTTGGAACAATTATAAAACTTGCAAATTTAAGATTAAATACGAAGGACATGGACGAAAACAAAGGTAACCCTCATTTTCTTTTTTTAAAAACTAGAACAAAAATACAATGATAACACTCATGTGAGCTGAACTGTGCAAAGTGTTCAAGTTAAAATCAACAGATGGCAGCATATTGGCAATTTGTTTTATGGGAAGCCGCATATTCTGTCAAGACAGAATGAATTTTCCTAACTTAGTATCTCAATTCATGCTCATTGTGGGTTACCATTGTTTTCCCCATGCCCTTCACGTCTGAAAGGGAACAACACAAAAACATCTGAAAATCTAGTTCTTGCCAGTTACATCAGTACTTAATAAGACCTATAAGTTTTATTTTTGGCCCATAATGGAGCACATTTTATAGGCTGAACAAAAGTGTTTTAAGAAATCGCAAGATGTAGATGATTTACGAAAATTACCTGAGAAGGACAAACTGCAATACATTTCAAAATTTTAGTTTTGGATGACTCTGTTGATTGTTCATAGAACATGTGAGTTTCATTGTGTGGTTCACAATGATGCTCTTGTTACAGGTTATTAAAATTTAATAGGTATTAACGATCCGTTAGACTCCCCTTGAAAGTTTTGAAATTACTTTTTCCGTGTTCAGTTTAAAACAATTTTTATACAGGGACACTGAGGAGATAACTATAATGTTGTTGCTAATAAGCACACAATGTTATTCTTGTTCACCCTTTCGTTGGCGCACCCGGCGGTGGTGGAATTCAAGATGGCATCTCATGTGCAAATAGTAGCCCTTTTTCAACAGAAATATGAAAAATTTGCAAAATGGTTGAGCGCGAGCCCTTTGGAGTTATTCGTTATTTCTATAGTTCACTTTAGAGAAAAAAATATTTGACAAAAAATGATAAACACCAAATAAAGAAGAAAATTCTTTTCATCAATATAACTTTGATAGGGCTAACTTTTCGAAAAACAAAACAAACAAACAAAAACAATATGGTCGCAAAGAACCACGTTCCAAATATCTGTGTGATTTCCTTGGAAACAAGAGTGTTTAGAGGAAATTTTATCAAGATAAAATGTTTAGCCTATTATGAAATTCGGTACACAACCTAGACATTTCCTTTTTGATAATAGTTGTTATTTTCGGGAAAACCCCACATTAACTCTAAAACTTCCAACATCACACACAATTCAGAGCGATGTATTCCTACCGGTTTTCTTCTAAGATGCCTACGATTCAGTAAATAAGCACATAGACTGTTTCAGAAGTTAATACAGTCTTAAAATATTCCTAATCATTACACAATCAAACATTGGAATGGACAGCCGACGCAGTGGGAGGGTCATCACCCGTCATTCTAAACATAAGAACTTTCTTCTGTATAGGTCATTCAAGTAGCTTTTGACTTCGGCTCGACATGATTATCCGCCACGTTCTAGTTAAAATCCACAACCAAAAACATCCATGCCCCTGCCGGGATTCGAACACGGTTGGCCCGTCACTCTCAAATAGAAGAGCACCAGAATAATCTTTAGATTCTGTGTGCATGTTAGTAACAATATTATCTCCTAAGTGGCTTTATATTGAAATTGTTTTGGGCTGCCGATTGAGGTTATTTCTAGCCTCTTAAAATATTCTATGTATCGCCATTTTTAAGATCAACTCTTTGACAATCAGTAATATTAACACCATTGTAACACCTATAACATGAACAAGCACTAAATGAAACCCACAGATTTCATAAAGTACCAATAAGACAAGACAAAGTTAGAATTTCACATTTATCATTTTTTGTAGTTGTGCCTTTATAAATATTTAACCTTGAATTTCGCAATTTTAGATAATTATCTACGAATTGTCAGTGTTTATGAATATTTATCAGCCTATAGCATGCATACCATTGTGAAATTTGCAATGAACCCCCCCAGAGCTTTCATTGATTACAAATGGAAATAGCCAAAGTTAGAATTTCACAGTTTTTGAACTAGTCCCTTTTCAGACCCTTGAAATTGGCATATTTTTTTACTAAATGTTATAAATTTAGAGCAAAGTATTATCGGCAAGAATTATTTAGTTTACAGAAGTAGAATGATCTGTATCTGTACTTGCAGCATAATCGCTAACATGTGGTTTCTCATCTGTTTCATTAAATGAATATTTAATATTGATAAACTTGGCGCTCCAATAGCTAGTTTGAGCTTTTTAAAAGCTTACAACTAAACGACTGATCCTTAATATATATTTCCTGAAAGTCCCTGTTGTCTACTTTACAACAGTGTCAACTATAACTTCCTAAGTGACATAGAATGTACAAATGAGTCCTTTTCCTCGAGCATTGCAAATGCTTATGTTTGCACGTCGCGGCGTCAAAACACTCTCCTGATTCCAAGATGACAAAAAAGTAATACTATTTTCGAGGAGGTCACAAAACCTCTGGTAAAAAAATAATAAAATTTTACAAAATAGTCCAGCGCGATTCCTTTGGAGTTATTCGTGATTTCTATGATTCCTATAATCAAGAATGACTCATACACAACTTTTTAGGGGTGTCGGAACACCAAGTCAAATTGGAAAACTTCCTATGTGATTTTACGTAGAATGACTCGTACATAATGTGAAATAATCACCTAAGTTACTCGTAGCACAATATGATGTTGGGGAACACCATTACTTAAACATGGGAGCACCATTAACATTTTCATAAGTATCTTGCGAAATTCTTTTGTTTTCCTGTATGAACAATTATACTCTACACTGTAAAGTTTTTTTTACACTTTTTAGACCTATATTTCCTCAACTTTCTCAAGAGGTGCAAGTAGTATGTGTGCAAGATATATGTGTGCATGGGTAGCTGAGTGGATAGAGTGACATATCATGTTTATGTGACACTATTTTAGCAGTTTTTGCGCATTTAGCTTCTTCAGCAATTCTTGTTCAAAATTTGTTAATAATAAAGTCCAGTTCAATTATTTTTGCATGGAGATGCTTCAACGTGTAGCGTGAAAATTGACACATTTACTTCATAGCTAAGGTAACTAAAATAATAGGCTATACGAGTATGTGGAGCCTTAAGTCTGCGAGTAGCACTTTTAATAATAAAGAAATATAAAATAAACAAAATTTCTCACACACATGATTAACCCTGGAAATAATTTCCCTCAGCCAGAGCCATGGAATTCCCTCTCATGCACCCTGCAAATACCACTTTGTCTATGTTTCGTATGCATACCCACCAACAAAGAGAAAGAAAAATTGTTACTATACAGACGTTGTGACGTTTAATCATGTATCATAAACACTGTTGCTAATTTCACTTCATTAGCTAGATGCATAAAGACATGACAGAATGTTTCGAACGTAATGAAATGTAGAAGGCTGAAGACGAATGCCAGGAAGTCGTCCTGTCTGCAAAAGGAATATTGTCGGCCGTGGAGTAGAACTTCCGAGACAAGCAACAAGAAGGATTAGAGGCAAAGGGAGAAATGGCAGCATTGTAACCTGTACTCAGCCCTATTTAGTATTGACGCTTACAACCCGTCCCTTTACTCCACCAACCCTTATCCAGAACTCTCACAAAATCATCTATTGTTACCATCGCGGACTTCGGATTGACACTGTGGAAAGCGGGAAAGTTTCAGACCTCCTGCCAAACATATGACTGAAGTTTTACAGAGTTTATCTAATGTTCCTGTGTCACATTCATAAAGACTCTAGCTACTACAATATGCCATAAAACTGCTTTTGGAGTGACCTCATCTCAGACTTGCACGGACATAGCTCATTCCTACCTATCTGGTCCATAAATGTAAGTTACATAAAAAAAAGCAACAGTACAGTTGACAGAAATCTTGAAACAGATGTTGGTTGCGAGGTTGATAACTTGGAGTACAAAGATTTCTGGGTAAACTGGAAAGCTTGAGTTCAATTCTTAATGAGACCTATGAGCACGTTTTCATTTGAATTTATTTGAATGTTTACCCATAGGTAAATATTATATGCTCTACCGTAGCAGCACGAATAGTACATTACGATAATAAGGGACTAAAATATTGAAGTTGAAAGTTCTTACTATTTACATCCTGTACACTCAATTGCTAACAGAACGTTCTGGTTGTTCAACCTTAATTGAAAGCTAAGAAAAATTTCAGTGTTGGAAAATAATATTCTTGCAAATTCGGAAATAATATTATGAAAATTGATTCTACTTTAATAGAGGAATAGTAGTAAGTTCACAAAAGTTGTTTTAGAAAGCATAACTTCAGCCGAAAAATTAGAATTACAAAAATCAAATTCTAGTTTACAACACCTGACCACGTCGGTACAAAATTCAACGTTCGACATGTATTTTGTTAAATATTTCGTTTACAAACACTAGTATTTCCTTTATTGTCAAGCTTAAGAATTAGTGGTAACTTATTTTGGTATAACATAAAAAGAAAATTTGTTATTGAGTTTGTCTGTTGTAAAGTTTTAAAATTAGAATGAAGTTTAAAAGACAACTTGAGTTTAAAACCAAAAATATTTTGAGGAATGTTTCATAGTTTTTGTTTTGTCTTTTTACAACGTATTATCAAGTGTATTTTCTGCAAGCTGCCGACCTTCTCTTTAAAGATTTCCGAAACATCGTGGAGAAGAAGGAAGAGGAGCTCTCATACGAAAGATAAAAGATCCTAGTGCAAGTCCGGAAGGGCAATAGAACACATATCGGGTCACATGGGTCAAGTTTTGGACCGGGTTATAGGGTCTAGGCTTCGGACTCGACCTGACTCGGTAACCTGGAATATAAAACAGCGTTTTTATTTTATGTTTGCGTTTGTATATTATTTCTTTCAGTGGTGATCAAGATCGAAGATGTTATCCATCCGAAGAGCACAAGAAATACTACCGGGAAATTCTCAGTTAATTATATTTCCCAGACTGGGTCACACGGGGCATTCGCGTCAAGTTTCGTACCGGCACTCAGGACCACCTATCATTGGGTCAGACCGGGTAACCAAGACTGATCCGGTTTCAGCCTTGAGTACTATAAAGGCCAGCTTACATTCCTGTATTTTAGTACATTACCTCATGAATTGATGCCGGCGACCTTGAATTCAGCCAGGTGTTTCAGCTATAAACAGTTGAGCAGCGTCCAAATTTTGCTACCCTTTGTAAAGATAGTTTCCCCTACATCTTTCTTGGATTCTCGAAGGAACTGTCTTGCATTGGTGAAGATGCATGGAAATAGGCGAAAAGGTGTAAATACTACTTCAATGATGATATACCAGAAATAAATTACATTAATGAAGAGGCATTCATTAAGAAGAAAACTCTTTTCTGTCGGACGATGACTAAGGAGTTGAGAAAAATATTCATTAAATTGTTTATATTAAGTATAGATGTAAGTTTAAGCGAAACGTGGGCTCTTGAAAGGCTGATAAGGGTAAATTGGAAAGCTTCAAAATGCGTATACAGATGGGAATTAAAAAAGTCCGTTCGATACTGAAGAAACGTAATAACAACGTGAGGAGTCTGCCAGAGAGGAACAACACTGGTACCAGTACAAGAAAGACCAAACACCGGTTAGGTAAATATGTTGTATACTAAACGGTACAATTGAAAATATGGTTGAAGAGAAAAAAAAATGAATATGATAGATTCAACTTCTACGCAGTAATATTAAGAAATGAAAATCACATACGAAGACAAAAGAAAGAAGTGCAAATTAGGAATGAGCGGAGAGGGCTTAACCAACCTTGAAGTACCTGTAACTTTCACCAGAACTATACTGCTGCTGATGAATATGTGGATTGAACTGATAAGTGTTACGAAGAGTTGATCTGAGAAACCCGACTGCTACAAATTATGATACCTTATTTTCTGCTGTAAAACTTCTTTCTTAAATGTGTTGTTGACGCTTTCATACTTAACTTCGCAGAGATCAAGTTGACTATTTAGTCCTTTTTCGAAATTCTTAGATTGTATTTCATGTTCCCACAATTTGCAAATAATAGAATGGAAAGTGAAGCCTGAGAAAAACGATCACTTGAAGATTCTTTTCTCTAATCTTGTTAGACACTGAGATACAAGTGTGGTACATTTTAATATGGTCCGTTATAGTCAGATATTCATATAGTTTTGAGTTAAAAAACTTCAATAATACAGATATTCTATTCTTTAACACCCATACAGGTGACATCTTCAGTTTTAGGAAATATTAAGTGCGAAAGAAGTGTTCAAAAATCACGTTAATTGCACATCTTCTTGTACACTTTACACTTAAAATTTATTGAACAAAAAATCAGCAACTTAAATAAAAAATATGAACATTACATTACCATTTGAAATTGGGAGGATCATACGATTTAATCCTGTCGCATTAAGCTTTTTGTATTGTTTGTCATGTTGAACTAAACTTTTGGTGGATTTAACCAACATTCGTTAAGAAATTAACGAATCGTTTATTCATTTTTTACTTTTAACTTTTTGACGAAGGTTGGTGGAACATACCATTTGTTGCATATAGTTTGAAGTAAGTCAAATCCCGTGGGGAAGTATTTTTGAGATAATACGAGACCTAGGCTATCGTAAATGGTTTTCTTAAAAATGTCATATAGATGATATCCAAAATATAGATTGTTCAAAGCGTTTGTGCTATTTGCTTTTAAACACGGACGCAAATAAATAATATGAGTAAGAAATAATCATATATACTCGAATTTATTGAAAATTAAAGATTAACATTTCTTGAAATGTTAATTTGTTTTGACAAGAAAATTAAGTTTTGAACAAAAATTGAATTTTTATAAATATTAACTCTATTTTCTTATTGATATAGCACTTCAATAATCTTAAATCTTTGCACTGTGATCTAGTGGGTATTATTGTAACTACGATAATGTTTTCCATAACATAGATCAACCAAAGCTTCATAGTGCCTGACAGTTGTGAGGAAAGGCATTACATTTGTGAAGAGTGTCATTACTCAAACTCTAGTCACTATAAAGTATATTTTGTGACAATTTATAAAACTTAAATTTTCTCAAAGCGATATATATTTTTCCATTAATTTTTAAGCACTGTTTCTCAGTACACTAACTAAATACCATGCATAGACAGTAGTTCGTGTACAAAGATTTTTGCTTCAATATCAATACATAATGCACTATGGAAATTTTACTCAGACACTACCTATTGTATTTGTCTTATGCTGTAATCCATTTTAGTCTAAATTAATACAATCTTGGGGTCGCGTTGGCTCAATGAAATCTTGGGGGCGAGTGCTCACCTCTGGTGCTAAGTGTTGTCGGTTCGATCCCTGCTCTTGCCATGTGGGCTTTATGGTGGACAAACACCGTATGTGTGGGTTGTTTTCTCTGGATTCCTTACAAATTAAATTCGTATTCAATAATGAATACAGTCTTTAAGTGATCCATCAGTATGAAGATTTTTATGACCACAGCTTCAAGTAGTACTGCCACCTGTCCCGTATAATACGGGATATACATATTTTAGGTAAAATTTACGCGTCTCGTATTTTCAGTGGTTGTCCCGTATTGTAAGTAGTAAATTCACACACATATATTTTCAAAATATTAATAATTTTAACTAATATGTAGTGATGGACTCTTTTGTAACTGTTTACTATACACACTGGCCAGATGGGTCCATTCCGGACAACAGTAAACGCTTTCTGAATTACGGTGATGACGTAAGTTGTCGGATTTTGCGGGAAATTTATTAATCCAAAGATCCATATATAACTGAGCGAGCCCCTGACACGAAAATATGAGTAACAGTAGCGCTTCTAGTGTCAAGGGAACGCAACACCAAACAAAATCGATACATAGTACTTCACGTGGCATGACAGGTTTGGTTCTAACTTGTAAGTCGAATTCGATAAACATTTTTAATTTCCCGGTTATATAATAGGCAAATCTCAAATGTTACCATATATCATGGCCTAGTGAAGTCACTGTGATATCATGGGATGCCCTGATTGGCTGTTGTTGTCGTTACCTAGCAGGCAATTTCCAATGTTAGAATACAGATTTCTCTAAACGGATACTCTTTGCTTAAGGACAGTATCTGCTAGTTGCATCATAAACCATTCAGCCAATGAGGAGGGAATGCTTTACCTGTTATTTACATACCTTGCACACTGGCGAGCAGACTCTCTTCACATTCCCAGGCCCCAACATGAGAACTGGTGTGAGGATATAATACTCGCTACTTCTGTTTTCTCTAGTTAATAATACACTGAAAACAATAGATGTGTTAGTGCAACATTTTTCAGTGTCCAAGGGGGACTATCACTGTTTGTTTTAAATCAACATAATTTGTTGTGTGATTTCGTTGATTCTACACTGTGATAGTGCTAGCATGACAATCTTTATTCTGTTGAATCACCGAAATCAGCACCGTTTGTTGTGTTAATTAAACCCATAAAATGGTGGTCACCCAGGAATACAAAAAAGTGTTGAATTAACGCAGGTTTTTTTTTATTCCAGTGCAGATACCAGCCCCACCTCTGTTTATGAAATATAAATACCTATTTTTTGCCCGCCGTTCTTTTTTGAGAGTGAAGCATTCACAACCAAGACGTTTGCTGTGTGTTCTTGAGTATTATGGAGTTTTAAATTGTACGGATAGTCATATAGTAGTAGGAGGCCAAACTAGTTACTTTCATTTTAGTTTATTTCAAATTTGTCCCGTATTTTTTGTATTATCCCGTATTTTTCGCCAAGCGTCCCGTAATTTATTCATCCAAAGGTGGCAACCCTAGCTTCAAGTGTCAAATTCACTTAATCTAAATTTGCAAGAACAAAAAACTATTATTGTTTTTTTCATTGTGCAGTTCGAGAACGAACTCGTCTCGACATCTTGAACGTATTTAACGGATAGTTTGTTTGGTCTGAGTTACAACTTTTGTTCTAATCGAGTATAGATTCTTAAGAAAAAGGGCTATGAGGGCTGTTAAAATTGAATTGGAGCGATTAACAAAGTTTGAATTCGAGCCATAGTGCATATGCCCAGATAAATTTGCGATATCTGAACAGTTCGAAACTAGTTCGCAAGAACATGTCGTTCCCAACGACCTAAATAGACATTCAGTTCAAATGTCTGCTCACAGACAAAGTAAATCATAAGTTTACCATTTGCGAACTAAATGCACGTATCTAACAGATTAAGCAAGTAGCCTTACCAGGAAATCCACCAGAGTTTTCAGCTTGAGAGGGGGTTGTAAAATCAAGTTAAGACTTAAAACCAAGGGCGTAAATAGAGTTTTGGAGGCTTTCTATGGTTTTTAACCGTTACAATTTCACAGTTGGGGATGTGTGCTTCAGAATATGGGGATGGGAGATTTGAGTAGGCCTGATAATATCCCTTAACCCTACATATGGAAATATGTACAATATGGTTTAAGATAATTCTATTACGCTCCATTTTGTTTCAAGCTAGTACCTGAAACGAAGTAGATAGAGAGAAATTAGCTTCATAAATGAGTTCAGCGACTTCTATTTGTCTGACCGATTTAAATCTGTGACTCTGAAACTAAGAACTCCTCTCATAATGAATCGCATTGTTATAATCAATAACATTCGTGAAATTTCAAGGTATTGTCTGTGATTCTTTTTTTGTCAATTTTAGTGAGTAAGAATGCATATAGCAAGGTGGCTAATTTTTTGCAGACAGAAAATTGTAACAAAAACATTTTAGTAGACTTTGTATCCATACTTCTGAAACACCCTGTGGACTTTTCGATGTTCAATCTGTATGGATCCGTTCAGTAACTATTGATTTCATCCCGTCTCAGTAAGAGGAATTCATATTTTAAATTTTATCCATGTTAAACTTAGCAGATAGGATTCAAACCTCACACCCTAGTCCTCACGACTTATCGAGTCGGCCCATGTGAGACAAAGCTCAATATTTGATGAAAATTGCATGAGAATTTACGGGGAATCCCATACAATTACAGTAAATCATAACGAGAGTAGTACCACAGTCTTTATGTCAAAATTGTTGTTCAGTTTCACGTTGTGTCTGCGTGTGTGTATGTGTTCATTGCATATGTGAGTCTGCAACATTTCTGTGTATATTTTAAACTGTTAAAACATTATATTGCTTATATTCCTTTTTGCTCTTGAATGTTTTCAAATCATCCGTACTGCTAACAAGACTTTATATATGTCGACTCCAGACGCTAAGGGATACAAGCGACTTTTTCGAAAAAAATAACTTCGAGGTAATCTTGTATATATAACCCGAAATATATGTGACACAAATGTGTCATATTTTGTACAATATACACATTTATATCCAAGGTTTCTTTGTAAAAATGATGACAGTTTTGTGTCACATATATTTCGGGTTATATATACAAGATTACCTCGAAGTTATTTTTATTCGTCAATGTCTCTCTGGATCGCTTGGCTTCTGGAATGTAAAAAATGAAGATATGATTGTATATATATATATCTAGAAATACATATGTATGACGTGTGTAAAAATGAGTGTAAACGGAATGTATATTTACTTACTGTATGTACGTGTATATACAGAATTAATATGTTAAATATATTTTTCTGCGATAAAAAGAAAATGCTATGTGCGTGGTATTGCATGTTATACAAATATTTTTTGGTCCCTCTACTAAACAGTTTTCCCTCTGTAAAATTTTTAATGCATTTTACCTATCTTTGTACTGTATTACTTTAATGTAAATAAATATTAAGGAAATATGTTTCATTTTCTTAATTTCAAATACATATATATATATATTTTGGTGATTATAAAATTCTTGTGAACATGTAAAACCACATCATTTCGATTCTACGGTTAGTGATGAATCTAGGTGTTTGTCCGAGAGACACATCATCCTCGCCGAAATCAAAATTCTTCCCGAGATATTTTGTTGTATGTCCTTCCTTTTGAATTTCAATTGTATTTATAGCCTTTAGGAATTTTTAGGTTAGGTCACGATAAAGAAAAGGATGTAGAAGGAAGTTACTCAGAGCCTACGTTTGACGGTAGTATACTGATATTAGTCTAGTGTGACTAAGGAAAAAAACAAAAAAAAAACCCAATCAAGAAGACTGATAATGGGTTAGAAACGTAAAGTTCCAAATCCGAAGCTAACTCTATACCAACTGAGTTATTGCCGCATTACGGTCTTATTTTTATCAATTTTCTTGTGAGAAGGAGTAAAGATTCTCCAATCCCGTGAATGAATACGTTCCTTACATAGAATAGTATTAGCACAAAGTAAAAGAATCTACAATTTTGTTGTTGTTTTTATAGAAATCCACATAATGTTTACAGTGTACATAAAAAGATATTCAGCTTTAGTTTGCCAAAGTTTTTATGCGGATAGGGACTGGTAAATTCGTTTCTAAAATTTCTGACAAGTGTGAGCAACCACCACGGTTGTTGCAATAGGCAACATAAATCCTAGACGAATTGTAGAGGAAAGCTTCTTTCTTCAATGAAAAGAATACTATTTCCCAAAATGTGCTGCTCGCTCTTGTTTAAATAGTATTTCCTATAGTTTCACTTCTGGCACTGCCTGTTACAGAATCGTCATCGTCCAGTGATGCCCGTCTTAGAGGACATAACAAGAGATAACTGAGTGATTCCATGACAAATCATCCAATTTTAGAAGAAAAAAAATGTTGCATAATCATTTTAAAGATATTATTTCTGTTACGTTGGTTTCGATATGTTTTAGGATATCATAAACACTAGAAAACATTGTTTTACACTTAATTTCCTCGGCGAGGCAATATTTCCAATATGGCGGGTGAACACAGCTTTTTCATATATAAAAGGTAGAGGCATGAATCAAAAACCGGTGTGTTGCTCCTGAAGCGCACGTTTAAGATCTGCAAGCACATTTGCTCAATGAATTCCTTTATTTAAAAAAACAACAACTAAAATATGAGTAAAAAATTGGATTTTTAAACCATTTTATTATTGTAAAGGAGGCTGAATATAAGGATGCATATTTTGTAAGATCTAGGCCTACTAACTGAGTGCTTGCATACAAAAAGTCATGGCGTTTAATCATATCTCTCCTCTTCTACAAGGGTTCAAGCATGGCCCTTCACAGAAAAATCCCAGATTTCAGGCTTAAATATCTCAGATGGGTGGGGCCTCACGAAAATGTCTAAATTTTACTGTCAAGATAGCCTTCTATGTGCGAAACTTACAGTAAAAATTACGACTTTTATTTGGAAGTACTGATTTTATATGCATATATAGTACTTCATATTACTACGCTACTTGAAACGCGCCATTTTAACTCTCTTGAATTACCTTTTCTTGATCAAACAACTTAAAAATAGATGTAATTTTTGCTGTGAATTCTCCACATAGGAAGCTTCCTTTTACCAAATTTAAGATCTGTTTCATGAGAGCCCATCTGATGTCTTCAAGTTCGAAATCCGACATTTTTCGCGAATGGCTATATTTGAACCTCTGTAGAAGAGGTGGAGTGTAATTCACGCCATCATGTTTTGCCAGCATATACTCTGTTAGCAAGTCTAACCATTATAGAAAATTGTAGCCTTATAAAAAACTCTACAAAAAAAAGTTTTCAGAACCCAATTTTATACTATTCGTTACTCACTTTTCAGCTTATTCTTTTAGAATAAAAGAATTCCTTTTTGAGAAAAGGCGTTTGCAAATCTAGGGAGAGGAGAAGGTCAAAATATGTGCTATGGTCCAAATACGCGCTAATAGAATTTTAGATTTGTATATGCTTGTGTAGTACTGCTGACTGCTGACAATCCAAGGACGAAGGTGGTGGCAGAATTCAGTTAGCGACATACAGTTGGATGTGGTTGATTTATTTATATGTTGTGCCTGTTTTCAACAGTCGGAAAGTTTTATCAGTCATTGCCATTTCAACTTTTTAAACAAAACAAGGTGAGAAATGTTTTATAAAGTAAATTGTATTCCTCAGAGACAGCACTCGTAGTCAGTATAAAACAAAGAATAAATAATATTGCGTATTAAATTTTGTTGCGTCTCTAAAAATGGTCTAAATACGGGATAACTTGTCTACCTACATCTTCATCTTAAGAGTTTCCTTCTCTTAGAAGACAGTACTTGGAATTTCAAACCTAGTAAGTCCTTTTCATATTTCAGCAATTTCTGTCATAAAGAAAAAAGTCAGCAATCGACTTAGAAAACGAGGAAGTGCTACTATTATAACGGATAGCCCTAACTAAGAAACAATTATGGCTTCCTTGGAAAAGCAGGAATCTATAAATGCAACAAGATATTATCTTTTAGTTAAGTTGAGCAAAGAGCTGAACAATTAATAAAATTGAATATACCTAAACAGAAAAGCAAACAAGGAACTTTATAATTCACAAGACAAGAATCAGATTCAGAAGAATCCAGGATGATGTTTTCTGATCTAGATCCTTGTGGTGGATGATGAAGATAGTTACGTTGATACGCCAGCTGCACAAGAAAAGCCAGATGATGAAGATACGATTCTATATTCTCCGACAGGATATTCTCTGAACACACAGGGAGACCAATGGGTTATGTGTATCATGTGTTCGAGGTGAGCATGTAAAGAATGCGCTGGTGCAGAAAAGGAGGAGTATCTCTGATTTTTGCAAATATACATTTATAATCACTCTTGAACATAATTTTGAACTGTTAAAATTTATTCTTAATTATTTAAGGTAATATTAAAGCGTAGTCTATACTTAGACTAGTGTTTCAAAAGTTGACATTATGACATTTCTGTAAAATATGTGCTTAATATCATAGTCATGAGTTTCTAATCTAAATTTGCAACTACATTAGAAAGTAAACATATCTCAGACATAATTATTTCCAGTTGTTGTTTAGTACATTCCTTGGAACGTTTTGGAGATATTCGAAAACTAAAGAGGTAGCCCGTATTTGAACTTTCTCCTCTACACTTGAGGAGGTACATAATGATTTTTAGCTCATCTCTCTAGCTCTTCTGGTTTCTGAGGTATCCTTATAGCTACACGAGCAGAAAACATCATTCGCCATGTTGGAAACATGGTCGCTCCAAGAGACATAGTTGCATATATTTTTTTTTCAAAAGTTGCTCTGATATTCTAAGACATGTTGGAATTCATGAAAAAAAAATATGTAAGATTTTCCCAAAATAATGGTGCAACCAGTGTTGGATGGTGGAATGACCAAACGTTATTAGTAAACTCCTCTTCAGTTTACTTCAGTTTGACAGTTTTAACTGGTTTGCTTCAGTTAAAAAGAAAGAAAAAATCAAAACAAAACTACTCGAATTTACAATTAAAACATGTAGTCGACACTGGGACGTTCACTTTAAAATTTGAACTTATTTTAATCCTTTGGTGATCGAAATTTACTTAAAATAACTAAAATAAAAAGCTTCTTTTCTTTCAAAAAGTAAAGCAAATCAGAGCAAATATAACTGAGGACCCTACTGACACTACTCTATTAACATAAATTCTTTCAAAATTCGGTACCAAGATTGCACACTCAAACACAGGTGAAGTAACTAGCCGTAAAGCGGTTTTAAGCAGAACTATATCCGAACTAAAATAGAATCGCTGAAACCGCAGCGTCAATCCAATTCCACATTCACACTTACCTTCTCAGGTCCCTTGATAGCAGAACTACAGCAAAAAGGGTTCATCTAATCCCGTCCGCGTCCACAAATTAAATCTTAGGAACTACAAGATGTAGAGAGATACTTGAGGTGTCTTTGGAAAAAGTCTTCACTAGACTGGCTCAAAGCCGCCGCAACTGTTTTCATTGGTGAAGTAGTTCAGTGTTAAGAAGACATTAAAATAAATCTATTATTAACATTGCTTCCATTGAATTATACTTAGCTGCACCAATTCTGAGATCAATATGATTCAAAACAATAAAAGAACGCTGGGTATACATCGCGAAGCACCTCATTTTCCAGCGTCGGAAACAATTTTCTATAATTTTTTTAAAGTGTTTCCATTCCTTTAGACATAGCAACACCAAATTTGCTATAAACATTATTTGAGACCATAGCCACATACTGTGGGGCTCCCCGGTCACAGGCACCTAGTTGTCAATGTTGCCAAACCGTGCCCCAAAAAATATATTAAGAACCACAAGGTGTAAAGACGTGGATGAGGTGTCATTCGAAAGATCTTGACTAGAGTAGCTCAGAGCCACCGGAACAGTCTTGATTGGTGCAGTAGTTCAGTGTCGCCAAGTCATTTTAAAAATAAGTGTTCAAATTGCTTCCATTCAATTATACCTAGCTGCACCAAACTTGGCATACACATTATTCTATATAATGGAAAACACTGTGTTTCCCCGTACCTAAGCACTGTAGTTCTCAGTGTTGCCAACTTTTGTACACATAATATGTTTTTAAGGGACCAGAGCCTTTGTGATTGTAAGTAGAATCCCTGCTCTATTTTTTTTACAATGGATGTACAATTCCTGACCATTGAACAACCCAAGTGCAACTCTTGTATTACTGTTGCAGATTTGCAGTTAAGACAATAAGTTCGAAAGTATGTAATTGTTGTAACAAAAGTCTAATTAAGACGTTTATTAGAAGTTTAAATCAAGACGAAGTTTCTTTCCTTTTTCCTACTGTATATTATTTAGCAACACAATTTACTGTTCAAAAGTGACCACAGACTTCTCTCGGTTTAAGGAATATTATCCGTGAAGAATATCGTCCAAATTCAGTTCAATCTTAATTTTTAATTTCTAAAAAGGTAGAAATATAATAATCTCGGACAAAGTTTATTCGTTATGTAAGTTCTTGGTAATGGATTAACACAAACTTTAATTATTAGCAAAAAGATTAAATTATTCCTTTCAGTTTAATGCAAGAAACGCTTAAACGGCCTCAAACTTAATTTAGTATATTTACCATATTCAGTGTTTTAACTATTTACTGATTAATTTTCAGCGAGTTTAACTCTAGGCTCACTACATTAGAAATGTATTTAGCTCTTTAGTTATCAAGAATAAGAATTAACTAGTAAGAAATTTTAGGATATCATGCCTCAAATGAAAATCAAAACCCAACCTCTAACTTTAATTACAAGTTAAATACTAAATAGCGGGAATTTTTATTATTAATCTCTTACAGAAGAGGTTGACAAATGTCAACCCTATCCGTCGTATTCTGAACTGAAAAGGTTCTATGGAACAACTGTTTAGCATAGCCATCTAACCCCGTTTTTAATCCACGAGATTAGGGAAACAACAGAACCACATACAGTTTTTTTTTTTAACATTTAATATTATTAGCTGACAAGCTGTTTTATTCGTAGTTTATAATCAACAAGCTATGTATTTACATTTTTTTAAAAGGTAAGAAAAAGCATCCAATTATTTGTAGGTATATTTAGCAGTTTATCGGATACCACAGATACAACAGATACTGCAATTACGGCGAACACTTCACCTACCTTCACAAACAATTAACTAGAAAAATTATCACTGCATTTACTAAGCTTACTTCTTATTTAAGAAGTTTAAATTTTTGTCATTGTTTTAAAATTTTGAACTTATGCTTCCTTCCAAATATTTACAGATCTGATGCTTGATTTACAAGGCGTTTTTAATAGTTAATTAAAGCTCCATATTTCCATATTATTTCACATCGACACTCCAATCAAACGAAGTGACGTGACCACCAATTCGTTATAACCTGCAACCAACGAAATGAAGCTTATATTGACGGCCGAAACGAAATAAGGTGTTAACCAACGTAATCAAGTCCAGAGACGAACCGGCCACCTGTGTTCATTGCGGTGGTCCTCATCCAGCTAACTACAGGGGTTGTCCCACCTTGAAAAAACAGATACTCAGGCGCCAGCCCGACCCGCCAACTAAAAATGAAGATTCTGCCAGGAAATCATCTTGGGGAGTTCCTGTCTCATCAGAAAAGAAGAAGCCTGCAGCTAACACAACATATATATTTTCTTCACTG
>JAGDQP010027696.1:3645-24744 GCA_022664845.1 Lepisma saccharinum
TCCCGCCCACGTAAATGTCTTCTTTTCAAGAACATTATTGTTTTTCCTTTCTGTTTCAAAACTGCTCAGCTTTTACCCCAGCTCACTGAAACAACAGGTTAGGTAAAGTCTGTTTAACATTTTTTTTTTTTTTTTTTTTTTAATTATAAGGAAATAAGAACAATACGCGCTTTAAACATTTCACATAATTCACGGAAATAAGTTAGGAAAGTCAGCTTAGATTATTTTTGTTTTCTTTATACGCAATTCACGGAAATGAGTTAGAAAAGTCAGATCAGATTATTTCTTTATATTTAATGAAAGCTCTTTGCAAACACTTCTATGCACTTCCACTGCTGATTCAATCACTTTGTGTGCACGACCGAGAGGGTCGTCGAAAATGGCCGCACCAGGAATTCTCGACCGTTTATTATACTCTTTCTGGATTCGCTCCACCCTTGGTCAGTCCTCACGGCACACCCGTTAAGAATCACTGGTCTAAATGATGTGCTGCACTGAAGAAGAAAATCATCTATCTGATTACGACCACTGGTCTAAAGTCTAAACTGAAAGCGGGTCACGGTGGCTTAATTGGTAGAGCGCTCACCTCTGGTGCTAAGAGTCGTCGGATCGATCTTCTAAATCTCACAAGCTCGCTTAAGACATTAATAATAATTCAAAGAAAATTGATGACTTCCTTCACATTTAATTTGACTAGAAACCCAATTTATGACTAAAGATAATAAAATGTATCTGTTTGACTACAGAATATTCAGCGAGTTCTAAAAAATGATGATAGGTTACTCTGCTGTTTTCTAACACCCTGCCCTCTGATGATGAAAAGATGAACCTACTGCAACTTGCTTAGTTTCATGCAACGAGAAAATCACATTTTAATTATTTAATTAATAACGGGGCTATCAAACTGTTACTTTAATATCGTACCATGGAACTTGCAAGCAAAAGTGACGAATTACTACAAACTATGGTGAACATCCACATGCATTCAGGAACCATTCAATATAAGGATTTAATTAAGAATTTGATATATTTTTACAATTAAGGAAGTTCTTCTTGATTGAGTGTATCAAAATTGTACGTGAAAGTGGTACACGCTTAAAATAACGTATTTTTTTAAAAAAAAATATTCACACAAAACATGTACAGTTCGCAAAAGAGACTTTTTCACACAACATTTCTGTACATAAATGGAAAATTAATTATTTAGCAACTGATTAAACATTCTAAATAAAAAAAGTCTTTGTGTGACTTTTCTTTTTACAAAAACTCTATAAAACACTAATATCTCGAAATTTATTAAAGATGTTTTAGAAACAAAAAGGTTAAAAATTTCTTCTACCCAACTAAAATAGTAATTTAAAAGTTAACACTTGAAACTGAATATTATTCACTAAGTCTTATATTCAGATTTAAAATTTCGTAGGTGGAAACCCCATAGAAAGAAAATAGAATACGAGAAAAAAATGATCAGAAAACTTGAGAAATTCATGAGGAATATGATAAACGTAGCAATAAATTCCACTCTGTTTCCGAGACCATGAAACAAGAATTCTAATGGAAAGAATAGAAATCAATAGTATTGAATTCTATCAGAACCGTTCGCTATCAGAAACATCTGTGACAGAATAAAAGAAAAGTAGTAGTAGTTATCCTATCCTTTAAACTATTCACATTCTTACATAACAACCCATTCGGTTCTTAAGGAACATCAAAAGACATTCAGAACAGATTCTTGTACAGAATTTGAATGAGTCGAAGGACAAACAAATTCTACTGCAAGATCAAATTTGGTTTCAAAGCTGATCCTCAACAATAAAGTATTGCCGCTAACAGCTGGTCTCTCTCATAGCATCTACATTTGCTCGTCTTCCAACCGAGCGGTCGTGGTTCAGTGGTAGACAGCTGGCTTGGCATTCCGGAGGTCGTGGGTTCAATTCCAGTGGCTGACCATCTTAACTGAGGTTTTTCCAAGATTTTTCCTGAGTCACACCAGGCCGGGACAGCACCATCAACTTAGACCCTGGCCGACACATTCCCGCATCCTTTCCCAGCCTGAACCTTAGGTGCCTAAAGACCATAAATAATTTCAACTTCAATTCAAGACTGCCTCCATGCTATTAATTACTGTTGTGTGCTGCTTACGTTCTGAAACAAATATAGTGAAACCTCTGTACAATGGACACAATTGGGACCGTACAAATTGTCTCTAGAGATGAGTTTCCGTCAGACGGAGGTTTCGAAACTCCAATTATAATGCTGTGATTTCTAATCTTTAGCCTGTATTATTTTTCCTGACAAACAGATACCCTGGCTTTATATTTTACTAAATTACCATACCACTCCATTGCTAACTTAAATCTTCCTAACTACTGTTCATTAGCATGAAGTCCTTAACTAGTTCTTATTCTTTTCTTTTTTAACTGTCTGCATTTGTAAACTTAACAGTTCAAAAGAGTTTCGGGGCATCACAGTTTGCACGCTTTTGGTAATCTACGATTTACACTTTTCGCGAAGCCATTCCAAACATACATACACGCTCATTCAACACACAACATAAGGTGGTTAAAAGAGAACAACTAGGTTCTAAAATGACATATCAGTGAAGGAATGTATTCCAGTACCCCCGACCACTTCAAGTTTAAATGAACGACGTAGGCGTTACCATAATGTTATCCGAATATGTATTTAAATCAAGTGTCCGCTAAGAGAGCTTTGATAATTTCTAATGCAGTATTTGTGTTCGCGTCCGTAATAGAGGGAGTACGAACTAGATTCGCCACGGACCTTAGCTGGAACAAAATAAATAAATAAATAAGGTGTGTTCTCTACATCGGCAATATGTACATTCTCTACACTATAGGAGTGTGTATTAACGTTATTTATATAGTTTAATCAAGTCATTTCTGCATTTCTCAACTTTAAGAAAGAAGGTGCTGGCCGGGTGACCGTGCGGTCTACGGCAGTAGGCCAACGGCTCGAAGGTTCCGGGTTCGAGTCCCGGCTGGGGCATGGGTGTGGATTATAACTGGGTGTAAAGAGCCGAATCGTGACGGGCCGAAGTCCAAAGTTACTAGACTGACCCATATAAAATCAAGTTTTTTAAGAAAGAAAGTCTACTAAGTACCGAATTTGCATAGTGGACCGATGATGTTTCAAGATAAATATTAATCGGTACAATAAGTACAGTATGTCCCTGAAATAATAGTGTGTTACAAACATTCTGTTCTTGAACAAATCATAACCGACACACAAAATTTAAGACAAAATGAAAAGAAACTCTTTACGTTGTCCTCCAGATAGCACAACGTGAAGAGAAAACAGCTTCCATGATCCAATCTTTCAGTTGATTCATATTTCTGATTTGACGGAACATATTTGTTTCACGCAGCCCCAGAAAAAAAATAGAAGGGCAAGATCTAGCAAGTGCAGTGGCCAGTCTATCCACTCCTCTCACCCATCGCCAAGGAATGTCTCGCTTAGGAAACTCCGCAATATGGTGACAAAACGTCGTGTGCTTCGTTAAATCAGAAAAGTATTTTTACGCTTCACACGGGAACTGACTCAAATAACGCGAGCCATAGAACACAGTAAAGTTTCCTCTGAACTGTAAACATGACGACTGACTGACATAATTTACTTGACACAGTTACTCAACTTGAAACGTGCGTATGCTTTGACGAAGGAACTTTCCTTCTACGAATGACGAAAACTTCTCTCGATTTTTCCGAAAATTGTATGCCTGTGTCATGATGTCTTTAATCACTATGACTCTTTATAGCAGGAAAGGTAAAGCGTCATAATAATGCCACACAAGGTATATTTCTCAGAGATTCGAAGGAAACAATAACCTTCTAATATCAGCCGTAATTCACTATTTTCTATTTTGTAAACAGTATATTTTTAATTTACTTTCAGAAGAAAACCAATTTTCAGCTATATTAAACTAGTGTTTCAAACTAACTTCGATTCAAAAAACGCACTTTCATGCGTAAACAAATTTTAGGTTAGCCCGAGCACCATTATTATAGATCACGGTACACTGAAGTGAATTTAGAAATTTCCAATATTCAGAGAAACCCACATCAAAATGCATCACAAAGCTCGGCGGAAATAATTACGCGGAACAAAACTTCTTTTATGAGCAAAAAGAAAAAAAAAAGCTCAGAAACAGATTTAAACTACAATGCTATACGCTATGTATCATATGAATTTATAAATACTTTGTACTTATAATGTTCTTTGTATTACACACGCAACCCTCAACACTAATAAACTAATCCACGTACAAGGCTGACAACTATAAAGAAGGCTTTTTAAGACTCTTCTATAGGACCCTATAATCTTACATATCTGGGCAGCAATCACTACCGAACAGAACAACTCGTTCAGAATTAAAACATCAAAAGATGGGGAGGAAACTACTACAACACTACACAGACTCGGACGAAAATATTGAAAAATCCGGATACTGATTTCGTTCCTTTGGTTATGATACCTTCTTGACTACATTATCATATATGCACTAACGTAGATAAACTCAAAGTTTTACAGGGTAAATTATCCTTCATTTATATCATCATCATCTTCCAGCAGAAGGTATAACTATCTGCTACGTCATGCACAACCAACGCCCCTGTGCAAAGATATCTTACATATAGGCTATTGGTAATCTGATGCAAATAATAATTTATATATTTAGAAATGAAATTAAAAAATGATTTATTCAAAAAAAAAACAATAAAGGCGCTACACATCATAAAATAAGTCAGACATAATTAAATTTAGTTAAAATGAAGGTTTGTAACGAAATTTAAAAACGAAAATGAAATTTAGTGGTAGAGAAATTAATTTAACAAATTAATGATCATTACATCTTGTTTTAATAAAGCGGGAATATTACAGAAAATCCAACAGAATTGATTGGAATTAATAGGATTCGCCTATAAAGTTAAAAAAAAATCCGTTACTAACAACGCATTCGAGCGGCTGTAGTTTGATTGGCAGAATGTCGATTTCGCATTCCGAAGAACATTGATTCGCGCCCACTGACAGCCCATCCTGACGGAGGATTTACTTGGTTTCCCTTGGTCCACCAGAAAAATGTTTGAATAGTGACTTATAAGACCAGATACGATGCCTTCCAAAATCCTTCCCCTTGCTATTGTTCTTGTCTCCAATGTAAAATGATCGTGAAGTTCGTAAAATAAATAAATAAGAGTTTATTACCCATTCACATGATGCCATCAATAGTAACAAGCCATCTTTCGAGACAAACAGCGACTTAACAAATAACAGCGAAAGCTAAACAAAGTAATGTAGCCGGTAGTGACAAGATTCCTTTCGTTACCAAGTGTTACGTTACAGTATGATATATAATATATTATCTTTTGACGTATTTTTGTCACACACTGCCATGACTATTTTTCTTCAGCCTGCTACACACTGAGAAAAATAGCTGCGTTAATTCAACACAACGAACGGTGTTGGTTTCGCTGATACAGCAAAATGGATGTGCTGCCATGGCTAATTCAAAACAATGGAGAGTATCATACTAACACTAACACGGTGCTGAATCACTGAAATAAACAGTTTCTTGTGCTGATTTAGCACAAAAATGTGGTGGTCGCCCTGGGACACCGAAAAGTGTTGAATTTTTTGCAGTGCAGGAAGCTGTGATGTAGAACAAAAAGTAGAATTCAGGAACATACATACATCGTTGATGGTGGGAGACATTTCACTAAAAAAAACTTTCATATTTAAATTCACATTCAAAAATATAAAGATAAAACTGTACATTAAAATCAGAAAGAGTTCAAGTGACATTTAAGCAATTACAGGCTAAGAACAATTCCCTTTTTTATTTGAACTTCTGCATGTCTTGTACTTTCATTTAGAAATATTTATTAACTCTGGGTTATTACTAGTATCAAGAGTCAGCTACATAGACATTCTTATTCAACATTGTTTAAGTGGCTTATTCAATGGTTTTGACTCTTGAATACTTCTAGCTTTGACTTGATGATTCCGTACCTTGTAACTGTAAATCGGAACTAGGATGTTGTGTTAGAAGATTTCCTTTCATAATTCGTTAAGTTTCTAATAAAAAAGCATAAGAGAGGTTATCAAGAATGTTAAAAGTGTTGAAAATAATTTTTAACACTAAGTCCCTTTCAACCATTACAAATGATATTAAAAAGAATATATGAAAAACATGTATGATGATGGATAATGCTGGTAAGATCGGCCCAGGTCCTTCCTATGCGCTGATATTCAGAATTGCATGTAAAGAACTCGAATAAAAACAAAATGATTTACCATATTCTCACTACACCATGTTTGGTTAATTCCTGCTAGGGACAAACGAAAAATACAAAATGAATCACCCTCCTGACGAATTACACATTACGAGTAGGGTCTGTAGACTAGGTGAGCCCAAGCGCGGAAACCCCATCTGATGCAATGGAATTATGATAAAGTTTTTGTGAACTGGTACATTGTTCTGCACAGGCGGAAGAACTTCCTGAAAGACTTGTTCGTAGGATGATAACCAACTAACGTCTTATATTCAACTTTGATATCTATAAGTCCCCCTAATTAGTGTATCCTAAATGAGCATTACGATCACCTTCCATTCCGCGAACTATTGGATTTTTCTTTGAATGTCTTCTTTTCCAATCGCTATCACTTCTAGATCTACAACGCCTTCCTCATGAACGTGGTAGTTAATTTACTGACAAAAAAGACCACAATATTGCGTCCTAACTGGTAACAACAAAACTTCCTCTTTAATAGTAAATTCTCGTATTTTTTCTCTCAAGTACCTAGTCTTAAATATATTACATCACATATCGTATACTCTCTGGAAATAATTCACAAAAATAAGCAATATTTAGATTTATAGTTCTGTAATTTTCTCCTCTCATTTCTCTTCCAAGAATTGAAGTTTTCAGCTGGTCAACACACGTATGAACTTTCCACGTTGAAACATAAAGCAATTACAGAGAAGGTATGGGACTAGTTGGTCAGCGAGAGCGAAATTGAGAAATACTGCAGCTCTGGAAGAGAGCACCGCTAGCCGTTGAACTGGGAGATCAGAGCGAAACAAACTCCACACGAACTCCTACATGGCTTCAGAATTTATCTCTCCATTTCTCTTTCCCCTTTTTCTCTTTCTCCCCCTCCTCACTTTGCCATAAAACTTGGTCGGATGGAGAGGGCTGTGAAGCAGCACTATCACATATAGAAAAAGCTGTACCCCAGAACAGTCATCTATTTATTTTTGTTGTATCCACCACTTAATAGCTCTAGAGAACAACTGTGAACAAATTATAACTATTTCTAACGTCTACATCTATGTTAGAATGACATCCCACGAAGAACTTGTATAAAAGTATTAATTTAATAACATTCTCAAGCGCAGGATATAAAGGGATAACTAAAATGTAACATACGTTGAATTGAAATAGCCTTTAGGCATCTGTGACACAGGCAGATTTCACATTCATGTTCAACCACTGTTTCCATCTTACCTTTACTTGTTTTGTAAAGTTTTGTCTTTACCTTCGAACAACTTAAGTTTATTTAAAATGATCTCTTTCCTGGCCTAAACTGGTAACTTCCGTCAAAGTCTGAAATATTGGGGATAAAGATGAGGAAGCTAGCGGGCAGGACCTTAGTTGAGGGGCTATCCCGTGGAACTAAATGAAATCCTGGAAAACCACCCGAACGCTGGCAGCGGAGCTCGAAACCACGTACCTCCCCATTGCCAATGCCAAGTCCGCGTTGCTATCGACTGCACCACGGGGGCTCGGTCGAACACCTCACGGGTGAACAAAAGTGGTTACATACATAACTAGCTAACTCTAAAACTTATTACTCTCCCAGGTAATTAATACTTAATGAGCAGTCGCTCTCATACGCAGCCCTGTGTTGCCTACAATCCAGATTTCACTACTCTCTCCAGGCTAATCCCCACGTAGACTGCGTTAAAAGAATGTAGAATGACTTCTAAATGAAGCCGCGCTAAAGCAATTTCTACTTCAGAAGAACAAATATGCTACAAAGGAATTTCAGCACAACAAGAAGCCTCAGACATTACGCTCAAACTTGACTCTTACAAAAGATAGTGAGTGCTCTTGGAATGTAGAGTTGAAAAGAACTTGCTTTACCACTCATACCACTAAAACGCATGCGAAGTAGCTTGAGAAGGCCAAAGCCATAAGGCAATGTAGCTACCTTCCAGAATATTCCACTAAACTACGAACTGAGAAAAGAAGCAGATCAGAACTCCCGAAGTGCTGAACTCCATAGAACTTAGCATATGTAATTATTCCTAATTGCAAATTAATTTACAATTGTATGTTGGTCAATAGATATGTTTTTTTATGCATAGTTTAGTAAGAGCGAGCCCATATGAAAATTTCTACAGCTCCTCTCAAAACAAGAAGTAGGCCTAATAATAATTTAACATTCAACTATTCCCGAAAAATATAAACATTAACTTATATATACAGCGTGAACAAAATTAGGGATCAATATTCTAGGAATGAGAAGTTCTCAACAAACCAAGACAAAAGGCGTCCGAAGTGTACGCAGCATTGTAATACATGACGTCATTTCTCGACAAATAATGTAAGTCATGACGGTTTAGCAAATTATAATCGAAATTGTTTGGGAAACATCTATCCCAGTAAAGTTTATGATTGGGGAAGTGCCGCATAGACGGATTTTGCAACGTAAGTATTTCGTCTAAGCTACATTTGTGGATCATAAACTTTGCTGAAATATGTACATGTATTGCATACAAGTTACGTAATTATTTATTGAAATATGACGTTATTTATGACGATGTATCGCACACTTCAGAAACCACTAGCTTCGAAACTACGATTTTTTTTTAACACTTCCTTGGTTTCATGAGAACTTTTCGTTCCTAGAATACTGAACCCTAATTTTTTTTTTTACTTTGTATTTAGGACTCATATTTGCACACCTTTGCGAAAAGAAAAAATATATTAAACGTCCATTAATAATTTGATAAACTTGATTTTGTTAGGGTGATTTCAGTAACAAGACTTCGACCTGTTCTGATATGAGTGAAATGCTTTGCAATTCCACGAACTCGAGGACTCAACCCGAAGTAAACACGACTATATGAATAAATAAGAAAACTGAGCACCTGGCAAATCAAGGCGCAGTATCTGTTACTCAGCAAAACTGATTTGGAAACTTAAACACTATACATTAGAGCACCCCTTCTCAATTATTCTTCAAAGGATCACTTATATTAATTTTAGAGTTTATGAAGTTTACTTGAGCAATGATTATGACTTCATAAGTACCAATTTTAAAAAAAATCATTGAGAAAACGGAACTATTTAACAGGGCTCTGTAATATCACCAATATCTTGCAAAGAGACGGCATTTCCACGTAATGGAACTTGAATTATAAAGGCTCACATCGCGCCTCGTTTAAATTTAAATTTATTTTATGACCTTTTGCCAACTTTCGTTCAGGACTGAAGAAAGTAGGGGAAAGACGTGGAAAGTGAACCTGGACCTAGTTTAGATACCATCCCAGTATTTAATTGATGTGACAGAAAAAGAAAACCATCAGGATGGGCGGTCGTTGCGATAATTCCCAAGACCTTCCAACTGCCAAGCCAACGCTCGACCAACTGAGCTAGGTAGGCTGCTCGGTACCGCGACTGGTAGTCACGACACGAGCAAGTACCTATATATCCTCCTCAATACAGTGGGAAATTCAGAAGTATCAATTTTTTCAATATCTTATTATTTTTATTGATTCTGTCACATCTGATCGTTTTGATGGCAGGCCAACGGAAGTATTCATACGGGCTGGATTTGGCCGGCGGGTCGTCAATTTGGAAGGCATGCAGTAGAGAAGAACATAGTCATTAAATAAAATCCACCTGTAAAAAACACAGGATATAAAGAAATCTGTTGATGTTCAGCGCGCATTCCTCAGTTCACTCAGCAGTAAAGAGATACCACGACGTAAATGCAAATGAAAGCTGGAAATTACAAATTATCACTCTGATCTCTAATCGTACTCGTCATAAAAATCCTCCTGAAACTCCTTTGGAAGAGAGAGAAAATGATTCGTGCCTTTGTTCTGTGTCAAGATGATAATCATATCACAGAATAATTACTTTTCTTATCTCATTCCACAAAGCACACGAATACGGTCGTGCGAGAAACAAAATTATTACTACAACAGTCCCGTTTCAGAGCCCGTGGTATTCCCTCAGTTTAACATATTCTCTTTCATAACATCTAGTAATAAAAATAATAAAGCGGAAAGCTACTGACTGAATCATTACAAATGAATTCACCGAAAATAAAATAAATTTGTTACTTCACTACCTATTCACCTTTTCTTATAGGTACTTTCCATAGAGATAAGAGCAAAGTATATGTTTCAATCTTCTACACTGTTAACACAGGAACATTATTTTTCAAAATGTTATGGTTTTGATACTTGTCACGCATTTCACAACCACACATTAGATAAGAAAAGTTTTGTAGCATCGTGACTAATTGCTCGGATTTCATAATTGTTGCTCTTAATTAATACACAATATTAGGTAGGTTCAAACACAAATTATCAATTTTACTGATTTTATTTGGTTTTACAGTAAGAAAAAGTCGAAAACCACTTCGAAGTCACAGTTTACACTTTGGATATTCCTGAAATTCTACAGATTGGAATGGATAACAACACAAACTTGAACAAAGTCTAGAAGGAAAACAAAGATTGTAATTTTCCTGCTTTTAGAAACGGATTTTTCTCGTGTATACGAACCATCTATCTATATATGCAGGATAGATGCTATTAATTCCATGTAGTGAGTTAAACTATACTAACCTGTTCTTACTGAAGATATTTATTTCTGTGTATATGTGTGACGTGTTATATGCCATTTTATGAAAAATCAGACAGACCACATAACCCATAACCTCAGATTTTACTCAAATTCACCACAGCAGTTCCTTTTGTAGTCCTAATAACAGCAATTCAAATAAGTAGACGAGATTATAACAACCAGGTGAGGGTTATATACCTGCGCATAAAGCCTAGTAAGTTTATCCCATTCTGATTTATAGACTAATTGAGTGAGATGAAACGTGATCAAAAGTCATTTAAAAAGAGAATAATTTTGGAATTTGTCGGAAAGCACACTTCTAGTACATCTTTTCTACACATGAGTCAACATTTGATCATTTGTGCACTTTTACACACGCAAAGATGTAAACAAGCATGGTGTCTTTCGTTGTTTAGGAGGGGGTTCATGGGGTGCCAACCAATGATGACAGTCCCTTGGAGTATAGTACAGAACTCATTTAACCTTTGGAGTATAGTAGGTTAACACTCTGCCTAGAAACGAATCCTTCCCCTGACGAAACAGCAAAGAAATTAAGTTATTTGTTAGTTGGAATTTGTGTTTATTTAAGGCATTTGGCATCTTTGACTCAGGCAAGAATGATTAGGTAGAGGATGGGAGATATATCAACAAGGCACCATCCCGACATTCGTCTCGTGACAGTCAGATGATCGGCCGCGGGGGGCAAAAGCGCATGCCTACACATTTCCACTGATCCACTCCGAAGTCCTCGACTTTACCTCCTGGAACACAAGGGCTCGGTGGCATTTGTTCGTATCGCTTTCTATACACCTATCGTCTCACTTTATGGTTTCCTAAGTTGATGGAGGTGTTGTGGAATGGTTTCCATACTGCAATTACATACTTCTTCTAATACTTCATATATATGGCCATTATCGGCCTCAATAGCCGCCTTCAGTTCCTCGTTCTCTACGGCTTGTGGAAGTCCTGTATGTGTTGCGTCCTAGAAAGATCCATAGCCGTCCTTTAATCTGTTAAACCACCGTTTCACTGTCCGCTCATTTATTACATACCCACCCACCGAATGCTTGGCGTATTTTCCATCCCACTGCACTAGCGTTCGTCCCCAGTCTGACCATGTACAGCATACAAGCCCGTATAACGCTGTCTGGGATACCCACATGTTTCACCTGTTCTTACAGACGCCCCCGTTTAATTGTGACGACCACTATCAGTCGTCATCTGATGATATCGGTGATATCTTCTTGTCTTAACCAACTAAGAAATGAGATCACAGCTCGATCTGAACCACAGATGCCTAGAAGCCATACATCAATTCAAGTCTTTTTTATGAAACCACATGGGACAATCGTCATGTCTTTTCACTATAGATTGAAAAAAATCGATACAAACTCAATAAAAGAAACATTTTTCAAACATATAGTAGACAAAAGGTGTATGAAAAATAATCGTGAGAACGTTAAGTGCACAGGAAGTGTATTTATTTACAACAATATACGCTCCCAGCACCATTCCCACACATTTTGTGCATAAAACTACAAACTTTAGAAAAGGAAAGAATAAAACTGATCAAGTAATATTTTTTTCGTGTATGGCCTTGAAATGAGGTAGGCGTAGTTTTTTCAGCAAATTATTATATAGACAACACGAGCATTTGTTAGTCATGGAACTTTCCTTACATACTCATCATTATGCCCTTAAATGCTCCCTAAAGGTCACTCTATCACATAAGATTATCACAACAGAATACGAAGAAAACCAGCAGCAGACCGCATTTACTTTGAAATAAAGTGTCTAATAATTACCAAATATATTGCTCTAAATTACGTTGTCCATTGTTTTAGTACTTAAGTACCGGAACGGCTGAAGATTAGTTGCCTGGTTAGCAACGATGGTTGGTATTATAAAGGCCCAAGCCAAGCCGGGCGTGGCACGAAGTTAAGCCTCCGGAGAGGATCGATCCCGCGGGCGCCGACGTTTGCCCTACTTTAAACACCATTCACTCTTCCAGAGAACGCGTAAACATACAGATGCCAGCATCATACACTAGAACTTTAAACACTTCTAAATCATGGCGAAAGGAAAACATATAAATTGTATTCATGATGTCAACAAGAAATGTTATACTAAATAAAATATTTACTTAAGTTTTACCAGACCCGTTAAACTTGAAGAAATCGCTCGGTGCGTGAGCGTTGCCATTCCTCTCGCTAAAAATAAATAAATAAATTCTTTATCCATTGCAACTTGGGAATACCCTCAGGTAGTGAGTTTTTAAATCCGAAATCTCTCACTTTTCCTTTCGAGAGGAAGAAAATTCAACTATAATACAGGGTGACCCGAAAAAACTTCCAATTTCCACATAGTTATTATCGGGTTATGAGATACACAAGCAAATCAACACTAAAACCAAAGTAATCACAATGACATGTAATTTGAAATACTGACAGATTGATGTGTATCAATGGGTTTATCACGAAGTCCTGGACTTATGAACTGAACCTCTACGTTCTGTTTGTAACGAGTAGTAGCTCCTCTGTAACCTCCTACTGCTGTAATATTGTGTTTCGCCAAGAAATGCACGTATCAGCTTGTCATTATTTCAAATGGCATGTATTTATGATTGCTTCGGTTGTACTGTCGACTTACTTTTGTACCTCACAACCCGATAACTACATAAAAATAGCGAAGTTGTTTGGTTTTTTCCTGTAGATTTTTTCCCTGTATTTTTTGCATGATAGCTCAGTAAGAACGCTTATTTTTTTCAAAATGGTATTCAAATAAGTAAATCTCAATTTTAACTGATTTTTAATCTATTTACTGGGTATTTAATAATAATAGTAGTAGCAGTAGTTGTTTTTTCTTCTCTGTTTGCGTGTCTAATTTTTAATATTACTGTTGAGTGAGTTCTCAAAACTAGAGGTAGGTTGTTTTACTGTGGTTTACTAACATCCGCTCCTTGGTAACGATTAAAGGAACTCACTGTATCTGGCCATATCATGCCACATATTTACAGCTCTCTTATTTTATCTCAAGAATCAGAAAATAGCTCTTAATTATTTAATAACAATGGGACTGTCTATTTGAAGAAAAATAATAATTAATATAGAAAAACAAATTAAATATTTGTGAATTTTAAAAAAATATTGTTTTTACTCATATTTCTTAATTTCTAATGAAAATAACGGAAACAGTTTTTATTCGGGTTGTGCTGAAATTTAATTATTAAAAGTACACTACCCTATGGGGAAGTCATAACAAAATCTGTTCCACAATTTTCTATTTCTTGTTAAACACGGAAGTATCCAAATCGATCGGGCCATAGCTCAGTTGTTAGAGCGATACTTCACATTAGGAAGATTTTCGGTTCGAGCCTCACAGCATCACGTTTGCTCCGGCTAGTGCCGTGATTGTACCTTCAAATTAGCTACTGGCCGACTTACTTCCCATATTCTCCTCCTTTCCCAATCCGATCTGAACCAAAGATACCACACATTTTGCTAAACTGCATTTATTTTAAAAGCATTACGTTATTCGCTTTATTTTTCGGCATCATCTTAACTAAAAGCTGAAACTGTCTCTTACTAGTATATCAACTTCAGGGTGGACCGCGGTGGCTCAATAGGTAGAGTGCTCACCTCTGGTGCTAGGGATCGTCGGATCGATCCCTGTTCATCTCATGTGAGCTTTGTGGTGGACAAATACCATGTGTGTGGGTTTTTTCGGGGTTCTCCCGTTTCCTTCCACTTTCTTCATTCCACCAATTCATCCCATCATCATCCACTGGCCTGAGCCAAAGTTGCCTAAAGGCCTTAAAAATTAAATTCAAAATTCAAATCAACTTCAGGTAAGTAATAAATACTTTTCATCTGTAAAGAACTAAGTTAATCCAATGCATTTATAAACATATATTTATAAACTTTTTTCTTTCAATATTACATGGATTGTATATTTATAGGACCTTCACATAATGAAATGGACTTCAACAGGTTATTTTAATGATTGATTTAATTGAGTAAAACATTTTTTGGTATAACATTGTTAAAATATGAAAATCAGGAAGAAAACAGTAATAATGCAATGTTGGGAAGTATTAATGAGGAAAACGACTGTATGAAGTTCGTCAACACAGACGCATACGAAACAAAGTATTACACAATTTTGTTAGTCTTGTTGCAAAATTAGCTATTTCCAGTCTTGTAATATTTCAGGAAATAAAAAATCAGATCTTGCAATCTTCTTATCTGCATATAAATTTTCTCTTAAATTTAAATTACAAATAATAGAGTTTCACCCTGATTACAGGTTCATATTGAACTCAGAGTTTTGGATACAGCTTTTTAAACTATTATTATTATTATTAACTAGACTACTCAACTTTAATTTCCGACCAGACAGAAACGTAGAAGTTCGGATAGCACCATATGAAAATCACCCTTATGTAGAAACCCAGATAATAAGAATTAATGCCCAGACACCGAGAGAAAGTTACTGCCAGGATCAATGAAAATTTATAAAGAACCCGGAAAGCGGTGATCAACAGAAAACAATCAGAACATGAATGGAAACATATTACCTAGTGCACCAATACTTAAGAGTAATTGTTTACCCTCTAGTCAATTGTCGACTTAGAATCTGCGACTTAGATTCTCTAACTGCAAATATAAGAACATGACATCGCAACGAGGAAGAGAATATCACGCAAACGATCCTTTTCTTTTTAGCTCATCCAGACTTTTCGTTACCGTTGCTGTGACTTCACTAATTAAAATATAACCTCCATGGTTTTCAGGTACGTATCCGGAAGTTAATTTTGGAAGGGGTCGACGGATATCCGTAGGGGCAGGGTCCAAGGTGTGTTTGGGCACGAAATGTATATTAAATATGTATAATTACGCCTAAAGTTATACTAATTGTGCCTAAAACTCTGAATTTTTTGAGGGGTTCGGACCCTCCGGACGCACCCCCATAAATACGTCCCTGACAATTTTAGAAAAAAGATAAACGTGTAATTTCATTCACAAAATCTTTGTCGCGCAAGATAAATTGTTCAGCGACGGGACTAACTGGGCTTTATACCTCAGCAGTTCTTCACTTTCTGGTAGGAGCACTACGCCACCCAACATGTCATATTTCATTTATTCGAATTTATTGAACACTCGAAGCTGAAAACGAGTATGATCTTTAAAAGACGAAAATACTCTACATGAAATTCAAAGTGAGTGCTTTTCCTTTATTAAGAAAAAATGCTGCACAATAACACAGCTGTGGCACAGTAACAATACTTACAGCACGCTGTGATCTGTCCAATACAAAACTCCCTTTTGTACACGAAAACTCTGAGCTACAAATCGTAAAGAAAGTGTTTTCTTGTTAAGGATAAGCGAAAGTCAGCGAGTGGATTCCTTACCTCCTATACGAACACGGTATCGATTCCTTCTGGTAGCAAATAAATTCTCATTTCTCCGCAAAAGGAATTGTGACGTGAATCATCCTTCGTAATCTTTATCATTTACCTTCAAAATCCTATTTTTTTTCTATCAATAAGACGTTAAGAACACTTTTTCTTTATTAAATATTTCTACTGTTTAAAAAACTACTACTGAATAGGAAAAGAAAGAAGGAAAATGAGGCAACGAAGGGGTGAGCAAAACACTAGAATAAAACGGAGTGCGGATAAATATTTTAAAAAAGAAGTTGTCGGAAACTAACTTGACTAAATGTTTGGAGGACTTTCCTTCTGAAAAATACCTTCACTCACGGATCTAATTCGTAAAAAAGAGTGTGTCAGTTTCACCCACAAACAATTACTTTGTGCTTTGCTTGCACTATTTGAGCTATGCGTGGAAATCACATGCATGTGCAGTCGACCCATTGTATCTCTATAGATATGTTTGTACATCTGAGCGCGTGTATAGATGTGAGGTGATGAATGGCCATTGCAAAAAGAATCACTGTAAATTTGGCGATTCCCTGACCGACACATTGCCAATCATTTATCATAATTGCACAATCCAAAATCTTAAAGCGATTACGGTTTAGGCCTATCTATTTACTATATGTGATTCATATGCACCTAATATTTTTATTTCCTGTCAGAATACTGAACTTTATGTTAGTTTACTCTCCTATTCCGCTTTCTATAATTACTTCTACTCTCGTTGTCACTGTTTACGGGCAATGGATGAACTGCCCAAAATAACCATGACTACATCCGTAGGCCTATACCGTGGAGAAAACTATGTCCCAAAGCTTATTAGTTCACTTCATACGAAACTTCAGTTACCAAAAAAATAAAAAATGTAGTGTCACCACGTTCTATCAGGCCACAAGGTAATATAGCTACAAGGTCACCAAACTCGAGAAATTTTAGAAGGGGTCGTTCAAATATTACGTCAACATCCAAGGGGAGTAAGTTCAAGCTTTGCATTGCTGGGCGTCTATATATTAGGGATAGGGCATCTGCAGAATTTTACTTACTAATGGAATTTAATTTGACTAAAATGTGCTGGCGTAATATTTTAAGTAACATCAAAAAGTAAGGGGGGAAAACCTAGTCACCGAGGTGGAAATTCCGCCGCGTTTTGGAACTACAGGTTACCAAAAGCGTGGGAAAATTAACTTTAGAGCTTCATATTTACAATACTACTAACGATAAAGTTGATGCGGCATGATATCTATTATCAAAGACTTAAACCTGCTATATCCATATTCCAACTATGGATTCTCAGAAATTCTCTGGAACAAAGAAGGGGGAAGTGAGCACGAATCAAACGACATTTTAGAAGGTAACAATAACTTGTTAGCGCCAAGTCGATAACTACACGTCGTCTGGCAGAACGGAGCATATTTGCGGCTTCCGCTGACTGCACAGCATAGGTATGAGCTACTACACTTGTGTCGCGAACGTTGTGCACGGAGAGCCAAAGGGCAGGACATCCTCTTTTCAGATGAATTCCGATTCTGTCTGCAGCATCATGATAGTCCCATCATTCGTACCTGGCGGTACCATTATACTAGGCTGAGCGACGCCTACGCTTTGCATCGTCACGCCGGTGTGATACTCGATGTTATGGTGTGGGGTGCCATTGAATTCTGTGCCCGTTCTTGCCTTCTACGCACTGACGGGCGTGTGACCAGCTAATGGTAGATCTACAATGTGTTGGACCCGGTTGTGGTCCCTTTAGTGCAGGTCGTTCAGGAACGAGCAGCTCGTGCCACATTCCAGCAGGATAATGCGAGTCCGCAAGTGGCACGTGATCTCCTAGACTTCCTGGGTCGACACAATGTTCCTCTGCTTCCTTGGCACTTTCACCTGATCTCTCCCCGATTGAACACGTCTGGTTCATTATTGTACAACGCCTCTAACGCCAGCGACCCTCAACTCCAACAGCTAATAAGCTGTGGCATCATGTCGAAGATGCATGGCTTGCCATATCGCAGGAGATCATCCAAGTGCTTATCCTCACTATGACAGCCGTTCTGAACAAGCACGCTGGGCCCACAGGGTACTGACCTTCGTCAGTTCTGTTCCGCTGTTGTCACGTATCGCACAGAGCGGTAAGTTTCATCATTTGCTACTTGTACCTTACGGTATGTATATGTCAAATTTGGGACTGCTATCTTCTCTCCTCCTTGGTGTTGCATTTTTAATGGAGAGCAGTATATTTGTAGGAAAAAAATAACTTTTAAAATGGCTCACGTTCAAATTTAATAATCAGTACATTGTTGAACAAGCTACGCAATAATAATTTTCATAGCCACTTTTTTCTATGCATTCTTCATTGTCAAGGGCATCTAACAAGGCAACCACTTCAGAAGTAATTCACAGGGAGAAAAATATTTACGGAAGTGACACGCACATTCACAAATATAACACACACTTGCTACCAAGTGACAATTATTTACTAAGCATTATCAGATGAATGCCTTGAACAGGATCTTGAAACAATATACCACCTGCATGAGCTCGATAAAACACTACGGCAAGAGATTATACAAAGATGATTGAATGGGATAGTGTCGATGCACGCGAAGCATAAAATTTAACGGAAGATATTATAGCAAAATCCAAGATCAATAACTTGTCAACAGAAGAAAAATACCACCAATTTGGTCTAAAAGAAAATAACCCCACTACATGTGACAGGAAAAATGATTGTAACACCCTTAAGTGTACAAGAAGAGAATATGAAACACTTGAGAGGTAATAACTTCCAACTCTCTTCTCTGCCCTAACCATTACAGGAGAATACACATTACACTTCGAAATTACTGAAAGCGCTGAGGACCCAAAAAAGACGAAACACAAAGTAATCCATCGTATTGAATTCAATTTGGTTAGGTCGACGAAAGATGCGTTGACTGGAATTTAATCACATTATACGGACAGCCTGATTTTATGAGAGATTGCACATTTTGCTCGCGTTACAAGATATCTTTGTCTCTAGTAAAGTAATTACATTCTTGAAGTTTGTGAAAGTGAACATAATAGTACATCCTAAAGTTGTACTGAAGTCACATTAAATAGTTTATGGAACACATGACCACCACCACCCTCTCTCGTTTCTAGCTCTCTCCATGAATGTCTAGTAAAAGAACGTGGAACGAGTTACTGTTGTAATATAAGTGAGCAAAAACAATTTTAAATGCTCCAGAGCAAGCGCGACTCACTATCACAAGCGCAGAGTCTCTGCCAGAGTTGCATAACTTTACTAACTATTCCTGCTTTTTTCATTTTACCTGCTCTCAGCATGAATATATTGTTTAGTTTTTTTTTAATTGAGGAAGAATTATTTGCCTGCATACATACCTATATCATTTTAGTCGATGTATATATACTACATCGAAAACATACACAAACTGCTCAACAATGTTTTAATGATAACGCACATTACTTTTAGAGTCGCCTCTGCACTCTTTACAGTGATTCATTTCCACTATATTTATTTTATGCATCTTTTTACTGAACCTTATTGCGAGCAATACAAAATTTTTCACTTATACATATTAACTAATATCTTGCACTCAACACGAATATTCACTAATCTGAACACAAGCGTATAAGATTACACATACCCACGACGACATACAACTTAAAAAATGTCCATTTTAAGGGATTTTACACTTTAAACAGTTCTGCGACACCTCTTCACAAAATCAGTTTCTTATATTTCTCTTTGCCTTTGAGCAGCTGTGTACGAGACTGACCTATTCTGCTTGTTTCTCTATAAATTTGATTTAATCTGGTGAAACTGCTGCATATATAAAAAAGCTTCTCTCTTTTCTTCATAATTATTGGTGACTGAAGAACTTTTCATATACTCCGTAATTAATTATTTACACCAACTTGCTTCTGTTTAAATATCATGTGTTTGCCTCCTTCTCCCCTTGATAATTCATGTTTTTACCCCTTTTAAACTTGAAGCTTCAAAACCAATAGACAATCTGGCTCCACTGCTGTGATTAATTCACTCTCGCTTTCTTCAAAGCAGTTTACGCAGAAAATCTAAGATCACAATCGTGGTAAAAAAAAGCTAGATTTCTTTCTTCGACCATCTACTTCCAACCCCGATAACAGATATTTCAAGAATCTCATCATAAAATTTTTCATCATATACGTCAGACCTGTACACAGGAAAGCACTGTTATTACAGTTTGAAAAACGACCAACATGGAATACGAATACATGAACTGTTACTAAATATGATACATTTCACACCAAATTATTAGGCATAGTCCATGCTCAAATAGTTCATAACGCAGAAAATATCTCACTTGGTAGAAAATATCGACGCACGATTCTTTTCTCCACTTTGTCAGGAACCTCCTTTTAAGATTTAACGGAAATATCTACTTTTGTTATTGCATGAGTTTGTAACATGATGATTGATGAATACAGGGCTACGTTTAGATATTACTGCACTATGAACTTTATATACGACATACTGCACTATGAACTTAAATATACAGACAAATCGCTTCACATCTCATTACTTATTTTTATTTCTTTTCAATTTTCATATCGAATGCACTGCGAAAACTTATGACATATTTACATTGCGAAAACTTATGACAAAAAATTCTTGATAATCTACATATATTTTAAATTTCTACTTAAAGCATCATGAAGTAAATATGCACTCTATATTACCTTATTACCATTTCATCATTCCTACATGTTCAGACCCTTCTACTTGTATTTCCTGTTGTT
>JAGDQP010027697.1:0-21209 GCA_022664845.1 Lepisma saccharinum
ATCTTTGACGTCAAAATTACTGGAACGGAATCGACGAAACCAAAATTGCGCGTGATTGGCTGTGTATCAGGACCATAAACACTATTCACATTTGCAGCCGCCTGGCTTGCGTTTTCGCCTTTATCGAAGAAAAACTGTAAAATATAGCGTATTTTCTCTTTGCTAGTGTCCATTTTGACGCGCGCTCACACAACACTGAGTCAACTCATCACAACTATCTGAACAGTGTTTGTAGTACGCAATCTCATCGTTTGAACGCTATCTCGTTGAACCCGATCGGACTTATACAACGCGAGCTACAGATCACTGAAACCATCTATTGGCAAAATAATGGATTACTTTTTACTACACCAGATATAAACATGGGGAGCCTCAAACTCTGCATATATCAGCCATTTCGGTTGCGGTTTCGTCCGATTTCTCTAACTCACACAAGGGGAATGCCGGTATGAAAACTTGAATTGTAGTCAATGCCATTACTTTTTATTTTCTCACAAATACACCATAAGTTATCGACAAAGAAGACTTGTCGACAAGACACTACAAAAATCACATCTGCGTAGTAAACAATAGCGTTAACAGTTAAAATAATGTAATATAGAGTTATGATAATATTCAACTTCATGTATCAAGAACAAAATACCCCAGTAGCACACAGACGTGCTTTTAACGTTAGTTTTTGGTTTATTTTGTTGATTAACAGTTATCGGTTGAAAAAAGTACATTTAATTTAAAATCATATTTCAACAAAGAGTTGTTATCGTTATCGACATATTATTTTAAACTATGGCATAGATTTCGTTTCCTGCGATTCTTCCTTGTTTAACTGAATAAAAATTATAATTCAAAGCTAATTAAGTGCCATTAACTATTATTTTGTATTCCCTTTGTCATGTTAAAAACACGTTGAATTTCATTCTATATTACAACGAAAGTATTATTTCGTTGGTATGACGTTAATGCGATTTGCTTCATGTGTGTCTAAGATATTTGCATAGATGAGTGCTTATTTATGGCCTTTATGTATATAAGGCTCAGACCGGGATAGGAGAAGGAAAAGGATTTGGAAATGTGTCGGCCAGAGTTGAAGGTGCCATCCAGGCATTTGCCAGGTGTGACTGAGGAAAAACCCTGGATAACCCTAGGTCAAAATGGTCGACCGCTGGGATTGAACCTACGACCTCCCGAATGCTACGCCAACGCAACAATCAAAAGAATGAAATTAACTACGTCTATCATGTTCTCATTTGTATGTGGTAAACAGAGTGAATTTTAAGCTATATGTCAATTAACAATTTTTTGATGTTGTTTATTTGGCTTTAATGTAATGTTTTCAATTTTCCTTTTCAACTATGACAAAGATTGTGCTTCATATGCGTCTTTCTCAGGCGAGATATTACACTTATTGAGAAATAAAAATTTAATAGTATAGTCTTTTTGAAACTTACGATATATTTTCACCGTCATTGGAATTAAATTTCATAAAACTAATGCTTATTCTCAATGGTCATTTGATCTTTTCAACAATTATTCAACGTCGAATAAACCGTTGAACGTTAGGCGGACATTCTGGTACATGTACAACGGTGAAATAACGTTTCGGTGCTAACGTTAAATCCACGTGTTTTGAACGTTTGTGTGCTACTGGGATAAGTGTAATAAATAATTTAATGAGTGGGACATGTAATTTAGACTTTCAATGAGCCTTAAAAGAACATAAAGTAATAATCTAAAAGGGAAACATGTTCTTCCACAACAAACGATTATCCGTTTTATGTCAAATTACATAGAACTTAATTAGACCCCGTGGTTGAATAGTTCAAGTCGAGGACTTCGGATTACACTAGAGAGCCACATCGTTTCAAGTAATTCTGCTGACTATCTTAACTGACGTCTCAAAGGGTTCAACCTGAATGTCACCAAGAAATTGTTGTATAGGACCTAGATTAAAGTACTAACCACTATTTTCGCAATTCAATTTCCTGGAAGAGTGCTCGGCGAAGAACACACTGTCTTTCAGACCTATAACGACTTTGGACTTTCATAAAATTAAGTTAAATAAGAGCTAAGTAACATACCTCATAATTATGGTTACGTCTTGCAAACAAGCACTATTGATCTAAATAGCTAATACACGAATTTACTGTTCAGTCATACGTAATGTTTTTGCGTGTTACGTGAACCTGAAGAAAGGTAGATAAAGTACTTAGACGCTATTAGGAAGGAAAATACGTAGACTGTACAATTTTTGCGTAAGGTAAATATTGGTGATTTTTGCCCTTTATTTTTCAAACTTTAGTCCCTTTGCGCGAACTGAAGATCCAACGTATGATTTTTTAAATTAGTTTTTCCTTAAATAGCATGCAAATACGCAACTTGAGACCTATTAGAATTCGATACTCCAAAATTCGATTTTTTTCGTCCCATCCTAGTAATCACCTTGTAATTGATACATACGTTTTTCGATTTGATGACATCTGATTTTCCTCAAAGTTGAATTTGCGTTTTTCGGAAATATCTTTCTCAGTGGCATTAAAAATTGTTAGCTAACGTTTTTTCAATTACTTGCGTTTACTGACATGGCAGTCATAGAGTGATAGCTGATAATGAGCTTTCACTTCATCAATCTGACTCTTGATAACAACATTGTATTGTAGGTTTGAACTCAGCCCCCAGTAGCACACATACATGTTTTCAACGTTGATTTTAGGTTACTTTCGTTGATTAACAGTTATCGGTTGAAAATAATTACGTTTAGTTTTAATCCATATTTCAACAAAGACGTCATTGCATTGACCTACGGTACTATAAGTGACGTGCGGTGGTCAGTCCCATGCTCGACCGCCTTTACCTTTCCAAGGTGTCCAGGAGTACCAAGGACATTCCTGTTCTTAATTTGATAGGTGGCTGAGTGAACCTTAGAGCCCCAGGCACGGGAACACCTCGAGAAAAGTCTCCAGTGTCCTGACCGGGATTTGAGCGCGGGCCGCCCGATTTGTAGTTAGACGCGCTACCGTCTGAGCCACGGCGACTCATATATATATAAGTATAAAATTTGTTATCGGTACACGAATCCAATAACAAGAGGGTATGTGCATAATTTGATTTCATTCTCTCCTAATAACAAGTTCAAGGTTTACTATTTCCAATAATTTTGATTCGTCTTTGATTCCTATATGATGTAAATGTGCGGTTGCAATAAAATAAATAACTATTACCGTAGAAGTGAAGCATATGAGTTAATGGATTTACTATTTAATCTCTATTTAAGAGCTGAATATGTAACTAGGCCTAAATTCTTTTCAACTCTGAGGGATGCCGTCCCTCGGTGAGCCATATTTCGAAAAGAGAAAGTAGACAGAGTCTTAGTCTAGTACAATGCCGTCATTTTCCTGGTGAAATGGGGAAGGCTTTAAAAATCTCAGACGACATGGCTGGCAGCAGGACTTGAAGCTTCATGCTTCTCTGGTACCAATTCCCGGTACTACGACGGATACTGGGAAACCTGAATCCATGAAAGCAATACGAGCCAATCAGCAATGTTAACGTGTTCACAAATAGAAGATATTTTAATTCTGCTTGCATATAAGTTCGAGTGCAGCTAACAATAAAACAGTGACTCGGGTATCATTGAAATTCCGATCGTTTGGTTTCTTAAGGTTGCTTCAGTAATTAGAAGATTTACAATGTTTTATAAGACACAATCTAAACTTGGTTAGGTCGTATTCAATTAGCGTAACCGAGACTGAGGAAACTTCGAATTCAGTGACTTTACTTAGTGAAAATGCATAGAAACAACACATTACCTGCTTAGGAAATATTGTTTCCTCAGACTTTTGCTGTTTACTTAAGTAACAATCTCAGGAACTGTTAACTTGTGCTGACACTGAAAATCTCTTGGCACAAAATGAACACAAAAACTTCACCAAAAAAAAATGAACTTTATTTGAACGCATGTGAACTTTTTGTGAACCTACTGAAAGATTGTTAGATTTTTTGTGCTCAATGTGACTTCATATTAATTTCTTACGCTTAATGCATATTTTGCACACAACAAGTTCATATTTACCGAAGTTCACATTATCTACAGTACGTTTGCAGATCACTTTTAGTACATTTTCACTATTTAGTGAACTTTTTCTGCACGAATTGCGTATCAACACACCAGAAGTTCATATGTTGTGTAGTTTATATTAAGTGGGAGGAACGGCCCTAATCGAGGAACTACATAAATTGATAAGGGCTATATGAAGAACGGAGGAGCTCCCAAAGGAATGGAAAACCTCAATAATAGTTCTGATTTACAAAAAAGACGATAAATCGGACTGTAATAATTGCCGCGGAATCTCGTTACTTCCAACCTGTTACAAAGTATTAAGTAATATTCTGCTAACACGCCTAAGTGTATACGTAGATGAAATAATTGGAGATCACCAATGTGGATTTAGAAGAAATAGATCCACGTTGGACCAGATTTTCGCCTTGAGACAAATTTTGAAGAAGAAATGGGAATACAGTGGGACGGTTCATCAGCTATTCATTGATTTTAAGAAAGCATATGACTCTATCAAAAGGGAAAAGTTATACAGTGTCCTGATACGATTTGGAATTCCGAAAAAATTGGTTCAACTGGTGAAGATGTGTCTCAACGACCCCACGAGCAGAGTACGGATAAGTAATAATATGTCAAATAGTTTCAAGATTCGCAACGGGTTGAAACAAGGCGATGCCTTGCCACCATTACTGTTTAACTTTGCGTTAGAATATGCGATTTTAAAAATTAAAGGGGACAAAAAGAGACTATCATTGAATGGTTTGAATAAACTGTTCGTATACGCGGATGATTTAGATGTAATAAGGGACGATATAGATGCACTACAAAGCAACACCGATGTCTTAGTAGAAGCGTGCGATTAGATAGGTCTACAGGTAAACATAGATAAGACAAAATACATGATAACAAGCCGAAACACAGACAATGAAGGAAATAAAAACATAAGAATTATTGATGAGGTCTTAGAGAAAGAAAATAAATTTAAATATTTGGGGGCATACGTAACAAACAAAAATGAGGTCACGGATGAAATAAAAAACCGCTTAGTATCGCGGAACACATGTTTCTATTCAGTCCAGAAACTACTAACATCGCTATTAATATCAAGGAAATTGAAATTGAAAAACGGTTATTCTGCCGGTAATACTTTACGGTTGCGAGAGTTGCAGTATGACCCTAGCAGATGAACATAAATTACGTGTGTTTGAGAATAAGGTTTTGAGAAAGATATACGGGCCGAAACAGGACGAGGTGACTGGAGAATAGAGGAGACTGCATAATGAAGGACCCCCACGGACTGTACGATTCACCAGATGTTGTAAAAATAATGAAATCGCGACGACTAAGGTGGGCAGGCCATGTAGCTCGGATGGGGGAAAACGAAGATTATATTCTATTCTGGTTGGAAGGCCGGATGGAAGACCGAGACGTTGTTGGGATAACAATATTAGAAGAGATTTTCGATAAGTTGATGTTGGTGATGAAAACTGGCTTGATATTGCCCAGAATAGTATCCAATGGCGAACGTTTGTTACTGCGGCAATGAACTTGCGAGTTCCATAAACCATCGAGTTAGTTACTTTATATTAATTTCACGAAAAGTTAATATAATATGCACTAAAAAAAAAGTGGTAAAACTGGAGCATATTGTTAACATATTTCGGGACATGTGCACTTGTTCGAAATGAAGGGTGTATAGAAAGTCTGAACTTTCAAAATGCTGTTTTAATCGAAGTAGAAAACAAAGAAACAATATTGGCACAGTAGACCTAGAGAATTTTTTGAATATGCGGAATATACAGAAGTTAAATTCCGAAGGCTGAAGTATATCTGATCTGATCATTTGGTTAAGGATTTAAAATATTATCAAATGCGCTTTAGTACAATGTCTTTTTATTACATATTTACTACCTACTCACATTTGAGCGCAATAAGGGGAAAAGTTTTCAACTTTTTTACTTATGCCTGAACAATGACTTGACTTTCAGATCAATAATCAAAATTAACAGTTGTATTGCCATCTACTGGTGAAAAAGCGCAAGTTCATTCGTTCAATCTCCAGATGCCATGCAGTTATAATGGGGCAGGCAAAATTCGCATGCGTGAATAATGCGAATGTAGGTATGTTAAAGAAATAACATTACTTAAGTGGCAAATTAACAAGAATTGGATTCGCGAACAAAATGATTTTCAGCATTTTACGCGATTTCTTTCATTTTAAACGAATACAGCGATTATCTTCCTTACAAACTTACTTTCTGAAATTACAGTCCAAAATGTTATAACAAGGAAACAATCGGATTGCTTTTAATCTAATAACAGACAACATTTTCAGCGTAGAATGAAATACAGTCTCAGTTCGACTCTTTTCCGATATCAAAAATGCGAGTTCTTCCATCGACCTTTTCGATTCGAGTGCAACTTGTTATCTGCTTGGTTGTGGTGTCGATGTTAAAATTGTGAATGTTACTAAACGCAGCATAAAGTAACAAAATGCCGAAACATAGTCTGTGGACAAAGAAAATAACACCTGCAAAAACTATTTGGATAAATATTCACTTTTCCTGCCTCTATTCAGTCACTATAATTTAATTTTAATTTCGGGTAGTTCTTTTGATTTAAAATACTGGTAGGTTACTGAAAATCGTCTTTATGTGCTGTAAAAGTGTAAATAAATTCAAAATTTATTTACGCTTGTTTTTATATGAAGTATCTTAAATAAGCATAGGATTAAATACTCCTCATCACTGAGCAAAATTAAAAAAAAAAAAAAAACTCCAAGTGCCATCTGCTGATATGATACGCATTCAAAATATATCTGCTGATGTTCCCCGTTTTGTCCGCTCGTCAGTTTGTCCACTTCAATATATCTTATAAACCACAAGGTTTAGGGACGCGGTTGAGGTGTCGTAGAGAAGATCTTGGCTGGACTACCTCAGAAACCTCTGAAATGTCTTGATCGGTGTCGTGGGTCCTATCCAACCTTCAATTTTTAATGAATAAGCCATTAGCATAGTCTATAAGAAAAATCAATTGAAAGGACCTGCCGATTTCGCCACAGTTGACACTAGCTGAAGTACTATGTTATCATTGGACCCTCGGCGCCTTAGCGACTGTTAGTAGAAATACAGGGATCAATTCTTTTTCTTTGAAAAGAAAAAATGTTTTATCTGGTTTAGTTAATTAAGAAGGGTGATACCATATGACGGGATTTAACCGATCATTTCATGTTATAACTCAATTTCATTGCATCCGTAGTTGTGTCAAAAGGTTAATGGAGTGTGTAATGACGAGCAATGCGTTGGCGGTATTACACACCCACACATACAAACATTGTACACTTTTCATAAGAATAATATACGTTACAGATTTGGTTATCCAGGGAAATATACGATTGGGAAATTATTTTTCGTCATTCATCTGCATGCAACCAGCCACATGTCATGCAGCTTAGCCCAGCACCGTCTCTGGTAAACAACTGTTCTGTAGACCATAGACGATGGAACCTGTGTTCAGACTGCTTTGAAGCTTGGTGATCCGTGGAATAAGATTAATGTCACCTGTTGCAAACCACATTTCTAGCTTTTGATTGAAATAATCAGACCGTAACATCAAGCATGTAATAGGTGTAAAAATGCTTGCAGATTTTACTACCATACATAAACAGAACAAAAACACGTTATATTCCATTTACGACATCTGTCGACGTTTATTGCACATGATAGAGGTAGATTTTATATGTTACTATTTTTCATATAATATAAATGAAAACAGCAGACAACCATTTTGAATCCATCTTGTGGCTCTCTCAGTCCTTTGTTTATATCATTTTCCTCGATCATTACAATGTGAATTAAAACTCATGTAAAACGCAAGCTTATTGACTCGATGTATATACCAATCAGAGTGTGGGACTGAAGTTTTAGAACGATTCATAGTGGAGAAAAGTACAAATAATTTATTTCTTCATAATTTTCGAACACAACATATGCAACCTTCACTACAAATGTGTTGTTTGGGATACCTACACAGAAGGATATGATTGATTACTCAAACCGTGTGTACCAATCGGCCGTCGCTCAATGGTAGAACGTTGGCTTAGCATTCGGGAGGTCGTGGGTTCAATCTCAGCGGACGACAATCCTAACTGAGATTTATCCAGGGTTTTCCCTCAGTCACACCCGCCAAATGTCTAGATGGTACCTTCAACTTGGCCCCAGGACCACACCTTCCCGTATCCTTTCCCCTACCCTAACTCGCCCAGAGCTTTAGATGCCTGAAGGTCATATATAAAATTCAAACCGTGTGTATAGAGATAAGTTTAAAAAATGCATAGAAAAGGAGTTCCATCTTATCAAGGACTAATTTCCAGCTACTCCGTATCAATAAAATTATTAGAGACAAACAGACTTACGCAACTAAACATTTGTGTTCTAATAGTTGCAAAATATTGAAATAACTTTACAATTAAGTTAATATTTTATTCTTTCTGTAATGCAAATTTGTAAGCTGGAACAGCTAAATGTTTTAAAAATATTCTTCCTGCACAGAAATCCACTTTGGACGAATCTGTTCCTCACTGACCATCTAATAGGAGTAATAAAAGTTCAATGTCGCGTATTTATAAACCAAAATATTCAAACAAGAAAAAAAAAAACTCAATAGGAAATTTAAGGTTCAAATTTTAGAAGCCTAAAATATTTTAAGAATGGCTTGCAGTGAAAAACACCTTTTCTTAGTTGCTTAGAGATACTTTCAATATTTACAGAAAACATTGATGGTAAAATCTCTAGCAGTGGTTTTCAAACTTTGTGTTCCTTTACTATCGAAAATCTTGAATAACTCTCGAAGCTATATGGTCCTTATATCAAAGCTTGTCCTGTCTTGTTTATAGTTTCTCGGCTTTTCTTATTGAAAATCCCATTTGAACTATAGTAAGCGTTAAATAAAAATAGTCGTAAAATGGTAATAATTCATGCTTAACCGGTCCAAAGCGTTCAAAGTCAATCGCCCATTATAGTCTAAGAAGTCAGGTATCTTTTGTTAATACACTTCACAATTATTTGCCAGAGCCATCCAAGCAGTCTTAATTTTAAACAAGAAAAAATCTTCAGGATTTAACTTTTCGTCCAAATTCTTGTAATGCAGAAGGCACATTGAAGCCTTCTTTCTATCTAGAATTTATATATAATCAGAAAATGCCAAAGGTTATTGTGATATTATTGAAATATATGTATATATTAAAAAATTGACAAGCCTGTCAACCATATTTATTTTCTATATACGGTACTCATAAATTTAGTAGAATTAATTTATTAATGGGCAATAGGCATCTGTGACTCGCTCCGAGATCACTTGGAAATAGAGCCATAGGATCCAAATTCCGACACTTTTTGTTCTCGGTTTGCTACTCCAAACCCTTTGCAGTTATTTGCAAGAGATATGTATTTCCATAAATTAATAAAGGTTTGAATTTACTCTGATTAAATTTTGAAATTCTTCGAAAATGTTAGCTCTTGGAAGGAGTGGCTCAAGAATTTTGGAAATACAGACATGATGAAAAATTAAATTATCTTTTGAGTACAAAAGTTAAAGTGTGAAAAAGTACAGAAGACAGTAGATAAGTAGTGGTAAGGAATTCACACGAAAAATTTGTCGATCAATTTCTGATACACCCTGTATACAAAATAACTACGTACAAAGATTTAAGGTCTGAAAAATATGGCAACAACGCACTTAGGGAAGTGGAAAACAACGATTTCGTCTGCTTCAGCGCGCGACGCGAGAAAGAGAAAGAACTGGGCTTATCCATCCACTTTAGTTGGCAATTTCGACGGGGATTTTCTTATCTTTGTTACGCTCTGCAAAAGAGCTTTATCTCATTGTTCTTAAAGTGGTTTCAACCGATTTAAAGAACTTAATTTTTTTTCTTCATATAAATGCAGTAATTTCTTTGAGAAAGCCCAGCAAGTAACATTGAAGCTTCTTTTCTTTCAGATCAACCCCCCACCCCCACCCACTATCTTCTCTACATAAGAGGAAGGGAACAGAGAGTGTGGGAAATGACGGAGTATCCAACAAGGTAATAGTGTAGTTCATTCGCTTTAACAACCAGGATCTATAAATGGCCAGAGTTTACGGCAGGCAAGCGTTCACTCGCCATCATCGATTGGCGCTCTGAGCAATCTGTACTTAATTTGGGACACGCTTTGACGCCTATGTTGTTTCGGGAGGTTTCAATTCGCTTCAGCCAACAACTGTTGTGCATTAACAAAGCAATAATTGTTCTGATCAAAGCTTCAATTAAACTAAGTAACGCTCTTTTCTCGTCCCTGTTTCTTCCACACAATAACATGTTTAGAAGTCTACCGAGGGCATTCATTCGAATATTTAGCTTTTGCGTGTGTATTATGTGACGTTGTCATGGTTCCGTAATCTCCCTGTCGTTAATTAAAACCTACACAAAGATCACAGTAATTTTATTTGGATGAAGGGTATTATTAATAAATTCCCTAAATGATACAGAAATTATCTCGGATGAGTTTGAGGTTCTGTTGACAGAACCACTGCCATATTCATTTGTCTAATTATTTTTTAATTGGTAAAGTGGCGTGAAATGCTACAACTAATTAAAAGCCAGGATTTTGCTAAAAACAAATTCAACACATTTCCCTCCGCAGGCGACAGATGCTTAAATGCTAACATCATCTTTGTTAATATAGTTTTCTAGCGATGGCAGCAGAACCTTAAGATAAAATTTAACCTTTTTTTTATTATTATTCGACTTGGGAGTTAGCTCTCCCATTTGCATGGATGTATGGATTTTAGCGAATCCCTCAAAATTGTGACTTTCTTTTAATGTTGTCCTCTCCGTTCTGCTAGTAACGCAGGCTAGTCCCTGAAGCGAAAACAGAGAAACTGGTTTCAGATTTTGGGTCAACGGTCTCGAATTACAGCAACGTTTTTAATGGGGTGGGACCACAAAATTTGATTAAAACAAAAGTAAGTATCGAATTATAAATGAAACATTCCAGACTATGACGTCATATATTTATCTCAGATCAGATGTTCTTAGAAAGACTACATTAAGTGCTATGTTTATTTTAGAGATAGTAGTAGTAGTATCCTTTAAAGTTAACTTTTATTGTGGGTTTTACGTATGGGAACTATTCTACAGTTCACCCCTTAAAAATACTCCCAAGTTATGCCTTCTCTCTTTAAAACTGAAAAAGTTATGTGTAAACACAGAATAGAACTTTACCTTTATTGGACAAGGAAAACTTCAGGGTACAATCAATTCGAGCTATAGTAGTAGTAGTAGTAGTAGTAGTAGTTACTGAAGATACAACCTTATCATATCACTTTGTTTTCCTTCCGTAGAAATTGTAGTAGTAGTAGTAGAACACCAACCTCAAGAGAATTACGTAGTAAGAACGATGTATTAGTATCTTTCTCCTTCCCAACCATAGGAATAGTATAAATACACCATTGTCCATAATAGTAGTAGCAGTAACGGGAAAACATAAGTTTATATCCATTAGAATAATACGCAAACAAATAGTATGTAGTATTCAACTCAATAGTAAGCATGATTAGATATTTACTTCTTGTGCCTTCCTTTGGAATTATTAATCACAAACAGTATTCCATTTTTCCTAACTTAACTACCTTTAATTCATTTCCGATTTTGTAATATATTCAAATCACATACTGAAACTAAACTTTACCCATTCTGATAATAACATATCTTCATTGAACAGAATTCATGTTGTCGTAAAAAAGGAAGTGTTTATAACTACCGCTATAGAAGAAACGAAAGTAATTCAGCGTTGCCGAGTCCAAAACGAAGTAATACCAATGGATCATTTAGTAACCAACTACATTAAGACATTTTAAACGTCATTAAGAGAAATAGTAATGTGAACATAAGTAATTGTAACCAAATTACACATGCATGTTCTAGTAGGTTAGGGTATAGGGTAAAGGAGGGAAAAATGACGCACCTTTTAAGTCAACGAGAAAATGTGTAGTTTTTATGTTGTTGCTTTTTGCTTAAAATAAATTACATGAAATTTGAATCCTTTAGGAAGAATGAAAACATACAATGGCTAGCTTCAGAAATACTATGTAATAACAATACGCATAAAAATTGTAGCGTTTAGCCATTTATTCTACCCCGGCGGACAGATGGCGCAGCGAGAGAGTAAAATGAAACTATAATTTCTCAGATCTCAGCTTCTTCTTAACTGCACGTAATAATCTGATTTCCTCCCTTCCATGTGTAGAGCACTGAATAAGGCGAACGAGTTTCATCGAACTATTTTTTTGGATTTGTCACATTTTGTACACTCTTCTATATACGTTGTATTTTCAAGCAGCTCTAAGCACTCAATACATTCATTTTCAACATCAATAATGAATCCATCAGTGTCATAAACATAAGCAAAGCTGCAGATGAAGTTATGATGAAGAGCAAGTCTTCTCTACGCCATCCGCTCGGAACTTTCCTTCTGCAGAGTTTATGTTCCAATCCAGTATGTCGGAAGATATAACGGTCTGTTAGCCAAATTTGCAATGGTTTTAGTATTAGAGAAGTAGGAATTGCTAGAAATGATTTAAATGAATTGTTTTGAGACATTGGCTCCTGATTACTTTCTCATCTAGTAGCACTGGATGTACTGGCTTGTTGTATAGGAGGATGGTTTTGGGCTACAGTAGTATCATTAGAGGTACTGGCTTGTGGTGTTCGAAGATGGTTGAGTATTTCTTCCTTTATAACTTTAACTAGATAATATTACGACTTTCTGAGATTCTGGAAGAGTTTCCTTAACTTGTGAACAGTAAACATAACAATAAAAAGTGCGCCATCTTACTCACCAATGCACTGTGTCGAGATGAATGTTTTTCCTTATACTTAACCAGATGTCAAAACTGCCTTAAATGTTGGCAACTACTACAGAAGTGTAGATGGCAAGCTTCTCGAATATGGCTTTAACACTTTCTTAATTGCTCCCTACATGAGATCTATGATGTGTGCAAAATAATGATGATCAAAATACTTCACTTAATTGATATGCCTTGCAACTTCAAAGTAGTGGTACTTTCAATTTCGGTTCTACCGGAAACATAACTCTCTACTGTTTTCTCCTCTAATGTCTTCTCTTAAACTGTAATACACCGGTCCAACGGACTATTCCTTCTTCATTAATCAGGTTATGCGCCATCTATCCGCGTCTCACCCTATGGTATTAATTCATTTCAAATGTATAGAGAATTTCATTAAATCTTTATCAAAGTGTTGTTTGTAGTTTTATTAGAGTAGCTTTTAATATGGAATGAAGGATATGTTATAAATCTCTAAGGATAATACATAAAATGACCAACATTTTTCTCAGAGAAACATGGTAATTCAAATGTTCAAATAAATCTTTGACTTGATATTTCCTATCCATAAAGCTGCACGCATCTTCCACACTTGAATGTTTCTTCTCTTAACCGACATATAGCACATGAAACCACACTTTACATGCATGTCATTGCACCCATTCAGAAGCCATTAAGAAGTGGCTCCATAGAATAAACAACCACAAAATCCACAATGGTCATTATTCGCACTCACGTCTTTGACCTGGCATTGTTTCTTTTTCTTATGAAGACCAATACTCTTATGATATAATCTTGGAAAGTAAGAATAGCAGCAGGTTGTTGCTGTCTCATTCTCTTTTCTGGAGTTTTAACTTCTGGCATTGGACAATCTCTTTCAAAGAATGCTTTGCTTTGTGCTCATGTCTCCTCTCAGTGCATTGCTAATCAGCGTTTTGTTAAGACATCTGTATTAGCTTTTCTACTGACTACTCACAAGAACCTCCTCTAGTTGTATTATTGATAAATTATGATCATACACATGCTCAGGAATTGTCGGGATTGAAAGCAAAATTTTCACATGCCATAAAACCGTGGCAAGCGTTTCCGATTGTCCCTGTCCTGCTGCCTCTTTTCCTAAAAGAATGTGTTATACAAATGCATAACAAACTTTTATCTAATTAGTTTTCTTCCAGTATTGGCTCAAACTCGTGTACAACATTGAAATGATGAACTTTAAGAGGTTTAAATACGTATATAGCGGTGAAACTTTGCAAATTCCATTTTTTCTACACGCCCCGCATAATATCCAACTGCCTTCACTTATGTCTCTTAGAGAGAACCCATTGCTGCTTCCGTTCATTGTCTGTGCTTAGATCACTCGTCAAACCTCTTGTAAATTCTTGACATATAAAAAAATGAGGTAAATTACCTAAGTTAGCCTGCAGATTTTTATTTGTACCGTTCAGAGTCACCCCACGATTATTGTTCAGAGTTACACCACTACTCAAAGTTTCAAAGAACTTACTTTGATCCCTGGTGGATACTACACATATGCTTAAGCATAGCATCAACACGTGGTCCTGCTATCACACTAACGTACGATGAGAAGGGCATAAGGATTTCTACACAAAATACCTAATCCGTAGCAAGGGCGCCCATTTCTGTATAACTGTGGGAGGGGGGTCATCATTCAGATATGTGTTTTGTTGCCAGATAAAGGTCTAAGAAGGCACATATGGTGATCTTAATACAAATTCAATTCAGATTTTGCCAAATATTGTATATTCATAAAAAAACAAAACACATATAATACAGTAGTATACATATAGTCGTTATGAAGGCTTCCCCAAGCCCAGCTATTAGAGAATATAACTATGCTTGTATAACGTTAAAAAAAATCACTAAAGCATATTATGTTCTAACTAATAAGAACTAAGTTTCTGCTGTTACTAGAAAATAAACTTCGGAAATAACATAAACTAATGTTAATCTATTCAGAGGAGTTACCTTTCCCATGGTTCTCTTTCTGTCCAGCTCTCCCTTCACCTGCGCTACTGCTTTATTGGACAAATATTGCTTTTCTTCTTTCAATTCTCGGTTCTCGATCTCGACAGGCATGGTTTAAGAAGCATCTGTTTCACCTATAGTGAGAAAAAAAAATATTTGGACAAATTCAACAAAGAGGAAAAACAGACTGTATCACACGCAAAACGTGACTCACTTCCAAATCTCTTGCCCTTTTATGATAATTTGGATACGTTAGATAGAATGCTATAGAAATAACTACTACTTGATACACCTGTAAGGTAACAGGCAACGAAAGAGTGACAGCTACGTAAATTCATCGACAAAAAAAAAAGTATTTGGACAACCCTATACTACTCTCGAAAGAAATGTTTTACGTATCCTTTTGTGTACAAGAGCACTCTGTATGATGTATTGAAGCAATCCACACCATGTCAGGCATAAAGAAGCAGCATGGGAAACAAAGTGAGTTGAACAACATTGGAACTAGGGTCACGGCTCTGCTGGTGTTTAATTAAATATGCACAAAAAATGTGAAGAAGGAAAACAGTTAAGTAACTACATACCTTGGACTTTAGGTTGTTTATTACCGCTGTATAAAAGGAAATAGCACATATTTTTAAACCGTAAGAAATATTTATATGAGCATATAGCAAAAAACACCAGTTTCCAGCCACACGCTACCAGTAACTGCCCGTTTCGTCCCAGTTTCCGGCCACACTAGTCAGACTTATTCTAAGCGTTTAACATAAATAACAGAAAATAAAATATAACAGAAAATAAAATATAACAGAAAATATACCAAAAAGAAAAAGCTCACATTCTAGGTATGCAAAATATATTAAATTGTGTTTGTTAACGGTGTTCTAACAAACGAAAACATCGCTCTTAAGTGTTACAAGCAGGTAAAAATGTCAAGAAAAGCAGGCACCTTTTAATGCTGTAAAAAAATGCCTTTGTTACGTACTGCAAGCAGTACTAGGGATAGTCCTAAGCCTATCAGGGTCAGTGCAGTGATTCTTCCAGACTTTCCTCTGTGAGGAGCGTCACCCCCCCCCAAATTCTCGAGACCCGCCAACTTTATTTTTTTTGCGGTAAAAAATCGATAGAAACTATCCAAAACTCCACTTACACCCTCCTAATTTTGACTTTATCCCCCCAACCCGAAAAACCTGGCGGAATCTCTGGATCAGTGTTAAGACTCATTGTCTTTAACCAATGGGCCCCGGGGTCGATTCCCGTTCGGGACACAGATGGTTACGCTCACATAAAACTGTAAGTTTCGTCCTTATGACATCATCTTCATCCGGTGTAAGGCAATGGAAAACCACAATCGGTTTACCTGCATGGGACCTTCGGGTCAGGATCTGCCTTCGGGCTGAACACTCATCAATTATCATCATGATATAAATCAAATCATTAAAGTTAGAAAAATGAATGAAAGTTGGAAACTGGTCTACTTTTCCCCATGGCCCATTCTACTGTACTTTTTGCCGGTGGCTGGAAACTGGTGCCATACGTAATTAACACTGGGTCCACTTAAAAGCCATAATGGCCATTTACTGGCTTCACGCCAAACTTTTGAACCAGTAATCCAGCCACGCAATAAGTGTCAAAGTGTTCAACAAATATATTTCAATTTGTTTCTGCTGTGATTACCAATGTTTCCTCTTTCAACATGTGTATTTTTATCTCTGACTATATATGTATATTAAGTTTTAAAAAATTCACCGATTTATAACTGAACTTTCTCTTCCTACTAACGATGCACACAATAGAGGCTGAATTTGTGTGTTCATAACTTCATCACTGAATAACTGTAACTCACAAAATTTGAACTAGCTCATGAGAATGCCGATTACATCCGAATATCGAAACGATTGACAAAAACATGAGCTGAGCGAGTCAAACATCAGACGCCTTAATTATTTACTTTTAAAACTATAATGACTGTAAACTGATTCGTGGCCGAAAACTGGTGCCATGATCCTACTCGCTTTAATTTCAAATTATGTGCCTATGTACATAGCCAAGATTGTTGGAAAGCCATATTTACCGTTGGATATATCATAAAGAAACATAAAACAGAACAATTATTGGGGATTCATTCTGGTCAACTAAGGAAACTAACTGCCCGGAATGAAACCTACATTCTTCGTTCTGTGAACAAAACTCAAAGAATTAGTGCTAAAGATTCGGGCTACTTCACTTACCTAGGATATGCAAGTTAGTGTTACAGATGTGTAGATGTGAACAGAAAAAATAATGATTCAGATGATGTGTAGCCAGAAACAAAGCATACATATCAGAATAAAGCAGAAAGAAGTTCTAATTTCCCAAGAAATATCAATATTGGAATTTTGGAAAAAGTTTTTTTTTTCTCGCTAGGATGAGACTAAGATAAACTTGTATTATAGTGATGAATATCAGGACGTGTGGCCAAAGAAGAATGAAGCTTTCAGAAAGCAGAACATTGTTTTAACTGATAAAAATGTTGGAGGGTCTGTTAAAATTTGGGGTTGTGTAATTACTAATGGAGTGGCCAGTATTCATACCCTGATATACATCTCCTAAATCCCAATTTTTTCAATGAATTTTGGATTATTTGTGGTGTAACGTTAACGTACATATCCTATGCGAGTGAAGTAGCCAAATCTTTAGCACCAATTCTTTGAGTTTTGCTCACAGAATGAAGAATATATGATTCATTCCGGGCAACTAGTTTTCTTGGTTGGCCAGAACGGATTCTATTCCGCAATAATTGCTCTGTTTTATGTTCCTTTATGATGTATTCAACGGTAAAGCATGGCTTTCCTACAAGATTGACTTTCCTGACGCGGTGTGAATTGCTTCAATACACTACTGCTCTTGTACACAAAAGGATACCTTGAATATGTCTTTCGAGAGTATAGCATGGGGTTGTTCAAATGCTTTTTTTTTTTTGCGACGAATTTACGTAGTCGCCACTTTTTCGTTTCGTGTTACTTTACAAGTATATCGAGTGGTAGTTAGTTCTATGTTATTCTATCTAAGGCATCCAAATTATCTTAAAAGGGCAAGAGATTTCGAAATGGTCCATGTTTTAAGTGTGATACAGTCTGTTCTTCCTGTTTGTTCAACTTGTCCAAATACTTTTTTGCCCGCTGTATATTGTTTCCCTATCAATATATTGTATTAGAAACTCACAATTCCGGTATTAACGGTAAACAATAATTCCATCCAACCAACAGTTTGAATGATATATTTCCAGTGCAAGTCTACTCCTACTTTTGTGAGTTCTTCTTGTCGCTTATTTCTCTTTTTCTTAAAGTACGTTTGTATATGACAAAATCTCGATGAATGATCCTTAAACGACAAAAAAATAACGTTTTCATTTTTTCTTTCATTCTTTCTTTTCTTTTCCTTTTTACTAAATGATCTTTATCGATTTTATACACGAAACTCCAGAAACAACACAAGCAATGCACGAATTAACTCGTTTAGCCAGGTGAAGTGGATTATACGTGATGTAATTTATATAAGTACTGTAGCACACGAGTTTCAGGGAGGGATTTATCAATGAAATAGATGTGCCCAAGGGAAAGGGAAAATGAATGATCATATACTGTAGAAATAGGAGAACCGACTTCACCATATCAAGGCCCCAAAGGACCCCCCCCCCCCCGAAATCGGCGCCCGTGATCCGCAGAAATACAGATATATTGTGATTCCAGTTTCCTTCATATGCTTTCTACTCGAAACAGTTAATTGTCGAAACTGTTCTTAAGCGTCAGACAAGTTATCCATTATCCTACATTGTATCAGTTCATTTGCATACCAAGTGCTTTCTATGCTTTTGTCAAGGACGATGACAAAACACAAAAGTTTACTTGCGTTCAGAGTCTTTTTTTACTAGAGACCTAAGGCCTCTATTGTTAACCACCTGAGTTTCTAACACCCACTAGAGGGTTACGCCCTCTCTGTAGGGAAGGGATGTATAGGTGAGAAGGATTTTTAGGATCTGGGGTGGTCTAAGGGAGGTTACAATATTTATTTAACCTTTATTCTATTCAAATCAAATTCTTTACCATGGTCATTATAAGCATTATTCTCATAATCATATTTCAGGTGTAAAGATCAATTATGATGGTTAATGAGTAATGGGGTGAAGTGCAATTTCACGTCACAAACATTAAGACGGACAGGTGGATCCTCTTGCCTAGGGGCGACTCTGGGCGCAATGAGTGACTCGTGAGCCCTAGTTGAACACTGATGGAAACAGTGCAGTTATGGGAGTGAAAGGTGAGATGAGCATGGACCTGTGTTGTCACACTGTGGTTTCCAGTGGGTTGGTATGGACGTAAATGTATGGACCTGAGTAGGTTGGTTGAAGGTTGATCTTTAGAACGCCACAAATTGGAATTGACTGAGGACATTGGTTCTTTGGAAGGGACATAAATTTTGGAGGGTAATTGTGATGATTGAAAGAAACTGGTCAATGGTAATGGGTTGTGAGGGAGTTGCATGGTTTGGGTTGTGAGAGTCGGAGTGGTAAGACTAGTCCAGGATTGTCGGGGGTAGGTTCTGGTCGATTTTTGCATTTGTAGCTGTAGGTTGGATGCTGTTGGCCACATGTATTGCATTTGGGTGGTTGGTTAATGTTTGAACAGTCTTCGGTGGTGTGCGAGCCAGTGCAGTAGCCACATTTAGCTGTTTTGGGACAGTTTGGGGTAGGATGGTCGTTGTAAGTTTGACAATATTCACATCATGTAGGTAATGGAGCTTGGGAACGAGAGGATCAACACGATATCTTCACCGGTATATGAAGGCACCATCTGAGAGCAGGCCTGTGATTGTCTTTGAGTGAGTTGTGAGGATGCGCACCATATAGCTGGGTTCTCCGGTTTTGGTTTTGATCCTAATGCATTTAGTAAGAATGTGGCCTTCGGTTTGGAGCTCCTTTTGGATTTCGTCATCTGTTAGATTCGGCTCTACTTCTCGTACAAAAACAGACTTCATTTATGGTTTTCTTGGAGGTGGCTGATGCTTTAGATGCGGAGTGTCGAGTCGTGTGAACTGCGCTGATGGTCCAAAAATTTCCAGGCTGTGTTTATCTCGGATTCTTTTAGCTAAAGACGGATCAGTAGATTTTACAATAATGTCGTTTCTGATAGGAATGATCCGGCTGATAGTATCTCTTGGTACATACTTAAGAAATTTTAGAAGGAGCAATTTGGAGTTTTGGAACTTAGGATCAAACTTCGTTAACAGGAAAGAGTATGATGGACTGGTACCGGTGGCTGAAGAGGGGTCTTCATAATCGCTATTTTCCATGTCTTGATCAGATTCAGAATAACTCATGGTATGCGTTCTCTTGGATGGTGGTGAAGATGGTGACTTTCTGGAACTGTCGTATGAGGAAGCGAGCTGGTCAGTATTGCGTTTTTGTCTTCCTTGTGCTTTTGACTTTGATGGTTGCTGAGTAGGAAGGTGGATCATGGTACGATGGTCCGGATACTTGTTGAGGTAGATGATCTCGTCCAGTTTGCTCTTGTTGATTCTACATTATGAACGATATGCTGTTATGGCCAGATTGTCCATAAATCTGTTATTGTAGTGTATTTCATATATTTTTCATTTAAATTCATTATTTATGCATTGCTAAAGATTATTATGTTAGTCTTTATAGTTTTGTGAAGTTGCAAGAAGTTTTATTCATGTGTCGGCCATTTCGTGGTTAGAAAATATGACGTCATTCTGATGAGGCAACTTGGCATGTTTCGAGTTGTAGCCAAGTTGAACGAGAGATGGCGCTAGTTTGAAAATGTGCGTAGTTCAAATGGCGAAATGTTTTTATTGTATTAACATGAAGTTAATTTTGCTAAAAATTGATTGTTTTAATATTTAAATAAATTTATAAAGCTTTCAACTGTAAATGAAATAGTGTTGAAGGGATTGTAATATGAATAAGCAAAGGTACAGATGTTTGTACTCTGCTAGATGATATATGATGATTGAAGGTGACTGTAGAGAGAGAGGAAAATATATATTAAATATCTTGTTTCAAACCTCTTAAGCCTTTTACATTCTTTTTGTCTTCGATAGCGATATAAGACGCTATATTGTGGCTTTTCAACTCTTTTTAGTGTTCTTACATTCGTACTCCAGTTAATATTGTACGAAAAGTTAGCCGTAGCCCACAATGAGTAGGGCAAATCCAGAAAGGGGCACCCTAGCTGTATTACTGGAGTAGTATGCTATGTCAAACATCTTGGAGCTCATAATT
>JAGDQP010027698.1:0-24743 GCA_022664845.1 Lepisma saccharinum
ACTTCCTTTGATGTTTCCGAGATTCATAGGGGGGTACAAATATCCTAGGGTATGTGTACCCCCTATTGGGTGTTTTTGTTATTAATTTTCCATTCCATAATGAAATTTATAGAAAGCGGCATGATTTCCTTTGATGTTTCCGAGATTTATAGGGGGGTACAAATATCCTATTATATGTGTACCCCCCAGTTGGGTGTTTTTGTTATTAATTTTCCATCACATAATGAAATATATAGAAAGCGGCATGATTTCTTTTGATGTTTCCGAGATTTGTAGGGGGGTACAAATATCCTAGGATATGTCTACCCCCCAGTTGGGTGTTTTTGTTATTAATTTTCCATTCCATCATGAAATATATTGAAAGCGGCATGATTTCCTTTGATGTTTCCGAGATTTATAGGGGGGTACACATATCCTAGGATATGTGTACCCCCCTATTGGGTGTTTTTGTTATTTATTTTCCATTCCATAATGAAATATATAGAAAGCGGCATGATTTCCTTTGATGTTTCCGAGATTTATAGGGGGGTACAAATATCCTATTATATGTGTACCCCCCAGTTGGGTGTTTTTGTTATTAATTTTCCATCACATAATGAAATATATAGAAAGCGGCATGATTTCCTTTGATGTTTCCGAGATTTATAGGGGGGGTACAAATATCCTAGGATATGTGTACCCCCCAGTTGGCTGTTTTTGTTAATTATTTTCCATTCCATAATGAAATATATTGAAAGCGGCATGATTTCCTTTGATGTATCAGAGATTTATAGGGGGGTACACATATCCTAGGATATGTGTACCCCCGGTACAAATCTGTGGGGGTACACATATCCTACGACACCGGCAAGTGTGGATGAAGAATCAGACCGGGCCGAGTTCGAGCTCATTCCTCATTTCCTTTGGTAAACTGGCCATCCCTCCTTGTTGCTAGTGACCACCAAACTCTCTTTCAGTCAGTCCAAGACTACATTACATACTACGTTTTCAGATGATTTCTGAACTGTTAGAGCAAGAAAGAGGGACACCTCTTTCTAACCACTTCAGACACATCACAATGACGTAATGACCACGACTTGGTTATCACTTTAAAGATTCCGATTTTCAAAGAGTTTAATCCCATTACTGTCAAACTAACGCTTGAGTAAGATAATGACCAATTGAATACTCTCATTCAATAATCCACAATACATCTATTCCATGGATGATTTCAGAGCAGTAACTTCATTGTACACTGAAAAGAAATTTTTGACAGCAGCACACCGAATCAAGCGTTTCCCGTATCCTCCATTAGGTAGTAGTGTCACGTATCAAAGCATTTTCGTAGGTATTTCATATAGAAGTCCAATTCCATTTTTAGGAACTTTCTATCGTTGATTTGGAACTGATCGCTCGAAAAATTGCCGACAGACGCATGTAGTCTGATCTATAGTGTGCTATTGTAGTTTTAATACACAAACCATTGTACTGTACGAAGAACACCTGGATTCTTTCAATTTGATTATTTCTCTTGCACTGACTCAAAAATAGGTGTTGAAACAATGATTCAAAAATTTGTGTTGCTAACCAAGGTCCGTAGACCGGCGCCCGCTTTCTCTAGCGGCGGTCTACGGACCTTGGTTGCCAACATATAATAAATATGTTTAATTATAAAGGAAGTAAGGTCTAATAGAACCCAACATTCTGAAAACTTTAGTTGACTTGTGGTTAATCTGTTTGTCAAATGAATTTATTTTTAAAAAAAAGGTGACCTGACTTGCAAATAGGTATATCTGTCATGATATATTCCCACGGATCCCTGGCGTCGATAAGACAAAAATAACCGTAACCAATTTGTTGACATTGACGGGAAGTTGCCTGTCCCGTCTGAAACAAAGGATTATCTTGATCTATGGTAATTGGTCTATAACCTTTTACATCATTTGCATACATCAATATCATCACCAGTAGATCTTCAGCTCTTGTAGTAAATTTTAAAACCTAAGAATATGGCATGTTTTTAAACTAACAAAATGCTGATAGTTTGTATTAGATTTGTACTAATTACTTCATTAATAAAATGAATGCAAACGAGTTTTAAAAGTATTGGTAGAATTGGCTTACCTGAATCACTAGTCTCGTGAATGATGAGGTAGCGCCGCAACAGCACTGCACAATCTCGACAGTTGTCAGCACTAGATGACTTTTCTGTGTCAGCAAATCTGACGCGAAATTTTCGGTAGTTTCCCTGAAACAAAACCATCAATAATTAAAGTAATTACAAATGCCATTCGATCACTTAAGATAAATTTTATTTGGATGAAAGGTAACAAAATCTCCTAAGATATAGATTACTGCTTTCAAAATTTGTCTGTCGTACTCAAACAGGGAAGGACCGCGTGGGCTTCCCGGTGGCCGTTTGTCTTGGAAGCGTAATGTTATCCAATAAAGTTGAGCACTTAATCCACTTTTGAGACTACCGGTAGCGCTAGGGTCTTGGCAGTCTTCCAAAATTAGCAGTTATGAGTTATGAACAACAAAATGTAGTGCTACAGTTGAAATCACAGCAGGTATGACTGTATAGCTTTCTAAAATCGCAAGAAAGGGACATATAAAGTTTAATGGTAAGTACTTTAAGTCTCAATCCAAGTGGGGTTTCCCGCCTTTTTCATTTTACGTCAATTGCTCAGATTTCAGTAGAGGAAAACAGAAATTAACTTTCACAGACCAAAGTTCGTTTCATTCGTCAACAATGAATACAATTAGTCTTAACAAAATATTAATACTAAACTCAAGATTGTGTGCAGACACTTTTGGGACAGAATAATGTCCGAATACTGTCTGCGCACAATCCTGAGTTTACTATTAACTTTCTGTTAAAATTAATTGCACTCATTATTGAAGGATGAAACGAACTTTGGTCTGTGAAACTTAATTTCTGTTTTCCTCTACTGAAATTTGAGTAATTGACGTAAAACAAAATGCGCGGGAAACCCCACTTGGATTTAGCCTTAAGTCATTCATATTCTTTCAAGGCACTATATTTACTTAATACTTGGTGTTTTCAGGTCTGATCAGTATCCTAAGGGCCCTTAAGAGTTCCTTTTTGGATCCCACTATCATAAAGGGCATCGAAGGCCTTTGAAAGGTATTTTTGAGACGCCACAACGCCTACTATCATGAGGAACCTTTGAATACCAGTGGGTGGACCCTTTGGTTACCAGTCCGTCCTTGTACTCAAACTACAATATTTGCAGTTTGAGTAATTTCATTAAACAACGAACAAACTGATAAGCAAGTCGCTTAAACTCAAAAAGCGAAGATAAGAAAGTTTGAACCCACTCAGAGCTGAAATCGGGTCACTTTCGGTGATCCGATAACATGGCCTGGCCCAAACATGTTACCGGGCTGAAACTTGACCCGAATGCGATTTTGACCCAAATGACTACTAAGCTGACTTTCACTCCGCGATCCGATGATCTAATCCTGACCCAATTGACACGGTAGCCCAATCTTAACCAGGTAACTCAGTCTTATGCGTGTGGTTTGAATCTATCAATATTTGTAATTTGTGTAACCCCTTGAGAAGTGAGCTCTTATGTACGGGAAATTCATTTTTTCTAGAGTTTTAAAAAATGTTGACTCGAAATTATATCATAAAAGCCTTTCGGACGGGGTAGGTTTTTTTTCGGGGGATGTGACACTATTTCCATATGTTATTACTATTGCTAGGAAGTTTTCGGCGTCGTATATTTTGTGCTTTGGTGAGTAACACTCGCAGTCCTCGTCACTCCTGAAGGAAACACTATCCAAACGTTAAAGTGTATAATAAGGAAATAATTAAATCTCTGCTTTGCTTTCCGGGTCACCGGATCAGACCAGGTCTCAAGCATAGACCCGGTCCAAATTTGATATACTAGTGTAGTGTTCCGCAATCGGTGTGCCCAGAACTTTTACATGTTTTAAAAAATGGCCCGGAAAGTAACAGTGTATGAAAATAATGGAGTAATTTTAATAAAAATAACAACGATGACTAATTTATTACATTCTGTCATAATTCTAATACCATATTTACGACATTGTTTCGCGCAACACATGATTTCAGAGAATTAACATTTTGATGTACGCCGTGTTGAGTCATGGATAATTTATAGTGTGCCGCGAGATGAAAAAGTTTGCGAAACACTATACTAGTATACCAAAATGAAGAGTACACGGGAACAAGGTCCATTTTTAAAGTTTTCTGACACGAACCAGTTTAAAGTTTAAGCACAAAATACTAAATTACGCGTATATCTAATGGAAATTAAGATAGTGGAGTGTAAATAATAATGTTTTCTTATTAATCAAGCCTCGTGTTTGTTTGGAACACCACGACAATATACTCGTTCACATGGTGTTCAAAACGCGTAAATTACGCGGCCGCAACAGTATGATCGTCGTTCCCACATCACCTTCTCGCCGGATTGGTCCACCTGCAACTTTCTCATCTTCCTGAAGATGAAACTCAAAGCTCAACCTAAAGAGCCGTCGTTATCACACCGTCGATGAGACTCAGCGCGAATCGCAGGAGGGGCTTAACAAGTTTCAGGGAATGGACTTCCACGTAGTTTATTCAATAGTAACAAGGCGTATCGCCACACCACATAAGGGAATTATTTTGAAGGAGATAGTGCCCAAATCTGATTCAGGGATGTCCTTTTCTATATACGGTAAAGTAAGGAGAGATACCGCACTTATAGTATCTCCAATACCAGTTGTTAGATGGCAGCACCAGTGTACATGGTACCACGTAGTGAAACGACGCCATATGACCACGGGTCACTAGCTTGCAAGAAGCAATCGAGAGAACAACTAGTGCTACAAAGACCGACTGCGGAAATTTAGACGTACGTGAGTGGGACTGTATTTTTTAAGTACGAATTGAAAACATATTGTAACAAAATGGCAGGTACTGTGTTTTCTTACTCAGCTACGGGTAATTCACAGATTGTCGTGAAGCACAAAGGAATGAACAGAGGTGTCCTCGGTAGGTGAGTGATCAAGGGATCCCGGATTCGATTTCCGGTGCGGACATAAGAGGTTCAGAGCTCACGTTAAACAGTAGGTCCTTAGTATTTCCTGTCCTTAGTAGCTTACCAGCTTATTTAGGACGTTAATTACAATTCAATTAACCATGACCAGAGCAGAGATGAGATGCGACATCTCTCCGCTGTATTGAAGAAAGAAGCTACACTTTCAATGAGGAGAGATGCCGCATGAACCAAAGCACAACTACAAGAGAATTGTCACATTATGTTGAGGTGAAGGTGGAACAGAAAGGAATATCGATGAATAGTATAATAGCAGCTGGGACCCCAGGAATTAACCGCTATACGAAAAATGCTATCATCCAATGTTATCCCAGGAAATATGCTGCTGCCTCGTAGTAGAGCAACACAATTAATAAAAATATGTTGAACACACACAAAGCTTGGTATATCGTGAAAGAATAAACGATTTTGGGGTGTGGAAAAGAGTTGTATAAAGTATAAAGTAAGGCTACGAGGGGTACACGAAAAGCCATTCACCAAGCACGCGAAACGTATATCCTGACTTCATCGCCCGTCGGGGAACGGTAATCTTTTGTAGGCAATGTGCAAGGACAACAAAGTGATACCGAATTGTAGGGAAGGTTAGAGAGGACTCGCTAGCAGAAACGTTACAGTAGGACGCCTGTGAAAAACACTTCCACACTCCGTCGACAGTGGGCTTGATTTTGTACACCAACTGCGGCAAGTGGTTTCATGAAACTTGTCTAATTTATCATACCATGTCCTGTCAAAATCGGAATTAAGTTGCTATGGTATCTCTCCAACATGATGCGGCACTTCTCCTTCAGTCGTTTTGGTAAGCTCGAAAACGGTCCTTCTACATTCTTTTTTCTTTTCGTTGATGCGTTATTAGGAAGCCTTATATCGCTTTCGTGTTTACGACTATGTATCTGACTATTACTGTAATACGGCTCTTCAGCAATTTCGGTTCTATTATTCTCTCTACAACCAGTTTTCAAAACATGAGGCATCTCACCTTACTTTCCCCCGTAAGGTAGACTCAGTCTCGAAAACAATTTCTGGAAGAATTGATTCTTGATAAATTCCATGCCTAGCTTTGCTCGCTGGATTCATATTTGAATTGAATTGAATTTATTTTAAGGCCTTTAGGCAACTGTGGCTCAGGCCAGGATTCAAATTTGTTCGATTCTCTTCGATGAGGCGTCGTGCATCTCATGATTTTAATTTCTTCATATTTCCTTTCTCTGTTTTGACTGTTACTTCGAAACGTCCTGTGAATAACATTGACGTATGGAATTTGCATATACGTTTCAATTTCGTGCAACCTACACACCTATTCTCCATTGGTACTTGTAAAACTTTGATTACCCAATAAAACAGCTTACAATAAATTGATCAGTTCCCTTACTTTTCTGACTGTTTTACAAACTGATTTCATTACCAGTAAAACAGAGGTTTGTCAACTTTTAAAATTGTGCAAGAAGTTCTTAGTAATCCTGTGTATTCTACTACAAATTTACTTTACGAGTATATTGAATTCGTGCAGCTTCTAAGAAAGAAGCAGACTTCCAATCTCTAATGTTCTCTTATTTTGGAATTTCAGTGTTACTTTCGGAGAAATCGCGTTTGAAACGTTCCCTTCCTACAAACAGATAATACACAAATAAGGTATTAATTCACGTTTCTGGCTATAAAGCCTCTTCATTCTCAGCTTTTCACTAATGAGCCAACAAGAAACATTCCACGAAAAAAACTAAAAATAAGTACAAACAAGCCTTTTATTGGATTAATAAGTTACTAAAGGAGAATGACAATACACTTACTTTCACCTTACTGAGAATCATAAGACAAGATTCTTTCTTTAATCCACGAATGTCTGTGCACTCAGACAAACCAACACGTTCCAAAGCCAATTCATTTTGGACAACCAACAGCAAAAGACCCTGAGAAAATAAGACAGTCGTCAGTCCGATGGATAGGATAAAACATAGTGAAAATACATAGCAAACAATTGCATATACTCTTTCAAGATTTACAATGTAAAACTTAAAACGAGATCTTCAATGATAAATTACATGAAATAACTATTCTTTATACAGCCAGCATGTTGTACAGATCTACTATAAATAGTCTGACATGAATCATACCCGTCTAAGGGTATTGGAAGGATTTCCAGACTAAGTCCTTCTAGGTGATTATAACCAGTAGATGAAATACTGCTGCTTTCCTGGTTCCTTCCCATCAAACTTCTACTTGCTGATGCAGATCATCTCATGGACTTAAGGCGACACCAATGTACATTGACATTGTACTGACAAAAGTCAAAGATATGAAAATTCAGTTAAAAGTAAGATTACGGTATAATTTCCAAGTGTCCCGTTTTGCTTTAATGAATCGGCAATGAAGAATTAAAGCCTTGACTCCACATCCGGTTAGTTACCATAGCAGCGGCGGAGCACAAGTCTAAAAAACAGTAAGCTTAATAACACAAAGTAGAAAATCAGTTGTGGAAGTAATGGCTGTTAATATTTTTCGAACTGTTGATTATTTCGGTGACGATCGGAAACTGATTGAAAGTGTAGAAAATGCTGTGGAGTCCAAACATGTATATTTGCTTACATATGACCGAGATTTGATGCACGTACGAAAGAAAGTGCAAGAAAGGATTATGAAAGGTATTTTGTTTTTAAGTTGAGTAGCTAATTTTTATTCCTGTAATTTATGTTTTTATGAAACATATACAAATGTATTATTAATTTTAGAAATCTTGATTTATGCTATACCTAGTATACTTTACCTACAATATCAATTTGCGCAGCTGTACATGGGGTACAAGGGTTTTGGTTTAGCACTCGTATTTATCTTATTGAATGTACGTCCTTAATTATAACCGAATTACCAACTTTAGTTTAAGCGTCGTAGACATAATTATCAACTTTTTTTAATAAAAAAGCTCAGCAATCAACGATGAATTATTATCCTCATAATTATATCAACGTATTCAAAATTGCGCTCAATGGGGTTGTGAGAAATGTGTTTACTTACGTAATTGGCTCCTTCCACTTCATTTTCTAGTTTCAGTCCTTTGGAAACAGAAAAAAAAAAACAACAACACGTGTCTCTTTCATTTTAATGATAACAAATTAACGCAAAACCATAACGAGTTGCTGAAAATCGAACAGCACAAACCTACTGCTACAGTTTAGACTGTAACATTCGGGGTTACCATGTCGACCTGCCGGATCTGACGTAAGACTTTAGTCCTCCATTTAGGTAAAGTACCACAAATTTAAAGAGAAAATATACTTTCTTAGAAGCAGGAGGAGTTGAATGATACACTACAGCAAAAGACAAAACTAAAAGTTCTTGCTATCACATTTCGGATCTAAATTGCAGCCGCTCCATCCTGCCTACCAACATAATGCGATCCAAAGGTTGTCGGGCGTAAAACCTGTCACGCATGAAAAGCTATTGAAGATTCTGCGTTTCCAACTCTACTAAAAGATGTTAGAAAATGTCATAGGACTCGGTTTCTCGTTTTTATGAAATGTTGTATTAACATTGAACAATATTAATTGTAAATGGCTAAATGAATATCCTGTCTCCAGAGTTAACCAAAAGAAGAAAAAGAAACAAGGAAAAAATAAACTATGAAATGAAAATGTATGCCAAGCAGCCAAATTGTTAACTTTCAACGTCTGAATGTGATGTGAAAATCTGGAGTGGGCTAGCCTGATTCCCTCCGACGTTGCGGGAGAGTGACAAATTATAAACGTTGAGAAGTAGCCCAGAACCCAAATTATCGAAGATCACACTAAGTCGAAAGGGAAAGAGTAGATGTCTTGTAGATATCTTCATCTGATTTGAGGGTTTTCTAGTTTTGTCTGAATCTGTAACTTTCTCTTTCTGAAAGAAAAACTTCAGGCTCTGTAAAGAATCAATTCCCTTCGATTAAGTGTATGTAGCCCAGACTTGACCGGTTGACCTATCACAATATTATTAGAATATTAATTCACTTCACTTCACTTCCTGGATTTTTGCTTGGCGGAACTTCAAGAATGTGTCGATTGCCAAGCCACAGGTACAAAGCCTCTTGAACAGTAAACCAAGACATCTTTCATTGCAAGGTGGCCGATATGCGAGAAAAACTAAAAAAATAACTTGAAAAAGGCAATTACTTTTTATATATACATAACTGGAAGGTGAGCATTTTGTACTGTCTTGTAGCAGGAAAAAGGAATTTTGGGCCCTTTAAGTAACTAATGACTTGGGCTCATCACGACTCTATTAGCTGATCAGTTTCTAAAATCCACAAACATCCAAGCCGCAGCTGGGATTCGAACCCAGAACCTTAAAGACGGTGACCTTACGCCTCAGACAACATACCTACCGCGGTTGGTTCTTGTAGCAGTAATTTGTTTATTTGCCATTTAGTAGAACTGTGTGTGTGACTTTATAACTGCAGTCAAAGACAGCGGCTCCAGTGGTAGAGTGCTCATCTCCGGTGCAGGGGCTTGGTTCTATCGGCGCAAGTGCTATGCGCGCTTTGTGGTAGACAAACAACGTGTGCATGGGTTTTATCAGGGTTATCCTATAATTTTCATTAAACCAATTCTCTCATGATTATTGTTCATGGCCTAAAGCAAAGTTGGCCTCAAATTCAAATGAATTCCATTAGAGACGTGCACAAAATAACCCTTTTAGTTATTTTGTTGAGTAATGAAACCTATTGTAAAATGAAAGTCCAGTATGCAAATGTGCAGAGTCGAAAATTGTGACAAATTGTTTCCTTCCAGAAACAAAGAGAGAGGAGAGATGGAAGTCATGTGGAGTTGGCGAATCCAAAATCCAAGCACATATGTTCAAAGTCAAGTGTTGTTGATGGTCTTTTGGGATGGTGAAGGGTCTATTTTACAGTACTACAGGACCACGAAAACACTATCAACATATCAACCTTAAAAGGATCTGAAATAATCACTCTCGTAGTGCTTCGTTGCTCCACAAGAATAGGGCTGCTAGCAAATTACAGGAATAGTGTTCTGATCAACTTTTGAATCACTTGCATTAACTAATTTTCAATCACTTGCATTAATTCAAGACACTGAGGGGAAGAAACTGTCAGAAAAATAAAACCATTGCTTTCCTCTCGTGCATCTTTAATAGAGTCACCATCTTTGTCTGCAGTCCTATCAAATAACAACCACAAATTGCTTCTATAAGAGTATATGGGCACTCAGGTTCATTGAAAATGACCACGCAAAATTGTCTAAATCTGAAAAATTGCAAGATATGACAATACTGAACACATCACAGACATATCATATGAATTATTTGTTGAGAACTACATAAATTAACTGTTTTCATGGCCAGGACTTGAACCAGTATTCTACAGTTTCCGTTCTGTAGTGTAAAGTAACTATTACATTACCATAATCGACCGGAAACTGGGAGATTCAGGTTCGAGACTCAGTCACGACTGGGGGCATTTATCTCCCCCAGTTTTGTTCACCAATTACTATACAGAATTGTATTGGTGAAAACGATACTTTGTGTATCATTTATTTTTAAATCTGCAGCCAATAGTTCCTTATCGATCCATTGCGCAACTTTTCGGACTAAAGTCCCTTGTATGGGAGCTGATATACAATCCCATAACTTAAGCTTCACTTCTCTATAAAAAAATCAAGATGATGGATGATTAAAACCAACTCTATTGTCTTACCTTCATATCAAGCTTCATTAACATATCTCCTCGACTACAATCAATTTGTCGCCACATATTCTCCTCCCAGCGGGCATACCTTTCCAGCTTCCATGCCTTCGTTGGAGCATCGCCTATAAACAAGAAACAACGATTCTAACTATTATAGGTACCAAAGGGTCTCCCATAATCTAAATAGCAAGTTAGATTTCAGGATTATTCATAAGTTTAAAACACAAAAACAAAAAACATAACAATAAAGGAATTCAGCACTGACCAGCCGTAAACCAGTTGGTAGAGCGTTCTCTTAGCAATCAGAAGGTCCTTGGAACGATCCGAGCGGCCGTCCATCCTGACTGAGATTTTTCCAGCCTTTTTCCTCAGTCACATCAGTCAAATGCCGGGATGGTACCTACGAACTAGGCCCTGGCCGACTACTTTCTAATATTCTCTCCTCCACCTCATTATGGCCTAAGATGCTTAAAGGCCATAAAATAAATTCGAAAATCTACAAGATTCGGCTAAAAATAATTCAGCTAACAATTAAGTGACACATACAAAGTTCTATTTACACCAGCAGTTAACATCATCGCCCACACAACAAAAATATTTTCTAAATATTTTGAAAAACGTTTTTATTTTGACATATTTTTAAAATTATATTTCCATTCAGGTTATACTTCTGGAACATTTCCTTTATATATATATACATAATTATAGATAGATAGAAAAATGTATATATATATATAAATATGGGCCGCGGTGGCTCAGTTGGTAGAGCGCTCACCTCTGGTGCATGCTAGGGGTCGTCGGATCGATCCCTGCTCATGCCATGTGGGCTTTGTGGTGGACACACACCGTGTGCCTGTGTTTTCTCTGAATACTCCCGTTTCCTCCCACTTTCTTCATTCGACCAATTCATCCCATCATCATTCATACGGCCTAAGCCATAATTGCCTAAAGGCCTTAAAGTAAATTCAAATTCAATTCAAACTATATATATATATATATATGAGTCTCTTGTGTAACCTAGTCGGTAGGGATCTCGACTTCAGTCCCAGTGGGGACTCAAAATTTCGGTGTTGACCCAGCATCGTGAGGACAATTGGATAGTAGCTGTGAATAGAAAGCAGTGGTGATCACAGTTGAGAGTTTCGGCTCTCCGAACACGTCTGGTTAGCGTGGGAGCAGAATACCACCTCTTCCCTTCGGGAGAGGCCACATCCAGTAGTGGATTGAATATGGCTGTGAATTATATATATATATATATATATATATATATATATATATATATACAAAGTCTTATCAAAAAATTCTTTTTCGAGCCGAAATACATCCCTTGTGACTCGCGGCTCGGTTCGGACTTCGGTATGAGCAGCAGCTCCTTTCGGGTCGGTTCGGTTTGAGCCGTGGCTCCGTTAGACTTGACTCGGTTCGAACCGCGGTTCATATCGGCTCGGCTCGATTCGGTTTAGCTCGGTGTGAGCCAGGGCTCGGCTCGCTGAGCTGCGGCTACGTTCGGCGCGGCTCACTGTGAGCCGTAGCTCGGTTCGGCTCGACTCGCTGTTAGCCTCGGCTCGCTGTGAGTCGACGCTCGGTTCGGCTCAGCTCAGTGCTAGCCGCGGATCAGGACGGCTCGAGCCGATCGAGCCATGAGCCGAGCCGTTGTCATCCCTATTATATCAGGTCGCATTCCCCTAAACGCCACCTGGAGAGGCGCCTGTTGAAAGACCAGTTACTCCAATCACTTTACTTATGTTACAAGTTTAGTTATGTCCACCTTTTTGAAATTACCAGTTATTACTTTCATTTTGTGTCTTAATTTACTATATTTTAACGACAGGATTTCATCTTTAAATTTAATTTTAAAAATAGTATGGAAAAATAAAGTGTTTCGTTTTAGGCCATTTTACTCCAGTATGATACAAATGAAAAAGTTGTTTCTTTTTCACCTCCATAAGTCAAATTGTGCCCATCAGTGTTGAATTCAGAAACTTTCACCCGGGGGGTTGTGTTAATTGGGGGAACTAATTTTCAAGAATTTTTGTTTATTTTTAAGACTTACTCCTCTGTTGCTGCCGAAATTAATTCAATATTAACAAAATATGCTCTCAAAATTAAACATTGAAGAATTCCCTTCACTAAGGATGGAGTCTATCGTAGAGAAACACAACTCTTTGAGAATTTATTAAGAATACAAAGCACAAGCAACCCAACAAAAAACTCTGGGAACATTGAATCCAATCCTGTTGGGGGTACTTCTAAAAATAAAACACCCTGAGCCTAAGTTACCTAAACGCTTTAAAATAAATTCAAACTTAAATTCCAAAAATAAAAGTGACAGTTTGCTTATGAAAATAAACGAACATCTTAGCCCTCCTGGGGTTTATTAAGCTCTTTATTAAGAAATTAAACATTTACTAACCCTATGGCTTATGGAACTGACAAGTTCATCGCCGCAGTAGCAAATGTTCGCCATAGGATTCTATCCATGTAAGATCAAGACAGTTTTCATCACGAACACCTACCTATCGAGGTTCCTTCTAATATTGTCATCCCAACGGTTTCGTTTCCTCCGGCTTTCCAACCACAATGAAATAAATCAAGAATAAAATAATTTCCCCCGTTGCCTTTACAAGAAGTTAGTACAACAAAAGATTTGTGCCCTGCATATATGTGTGTTAAGTGCAACCACGACTATCCTGGTACACATTTAGAGAAGTAGAAGCATGGAGAGGGCTAAACCTGCCTGCAAGAACCTACCGCTTAGACAGAACACTAAAAGTGTTACAAAAATGGTTAGTAGCTTCATCACTTGTTGTATTTAGAACAAAGTGACGTGAGCATAATTTGGCCAAGCGGGTTCAAAAATTTATGTTGAAATTACTTTCAAAACTATCAGTGCTCCAAATACCCAAACAGTGTTCCGTAGATTTTTAGATGAGAGAACGGACAGTTTGTCAGATCTGGAACTAAATTACTGTAAAATACCAGGAAAGAAAATAAAAGGATTCTGATAGCATTCATGTTAGATTAATTCTTAGAAACTACAAATTACAAAGGGAACATGTTCCATCAGATATTTCTGTACACTGAAACATTACAATTGAACCGATTCCAAACCAAAAACCAAAGAGTAAAAAAAGCAAAATTACAAAACTTGTATTAACAGAACAGGTGCGCTCCTAGCAAAATGATCAGACAATCCAACTGAATATATTATTATTCCGGGAACAACTTGAAATCTCTAAAAAAAATTAGAAACCTCTTAGAAATGATTATCAGCAACGTTATGCGACAAGAGGATATTCAAAACCTTCAAATCACACCTACCCGCACATATTTGTAGGAGCTGAATAGTTTCATTCTAAAAACAACAACAATAAAAAGATAAATATCCCAAAAATGTTTATTTAAAAAAGGTGTACTATAAACTAAATATAGAGAGGGAATTACCATTAAATATTAATTACTTACACGAGGGAAAGTAATCCTCACTGTATGAAAGTGTGTGAAGAAAAAACAAGAACTTATACAGTCGTTGTGCTAATTCTTAGGTCTTTTAAAAGAGATATAATATTCATACATATGTATTGAAACAGAGAAGAACCAAATAATACTAAAAACACCAAAGAAAAAATGGTCTCTATTATCATGAACATATTTCAGTCTCTAATGAAAAGACTGACGGACAGATGTCATACAATGAAATCCAAATTTTTGTATCAAGAAAACACATTTGGAGGAGGTTCTGAAGAAATAGAGGCTAACAAACATTTGCAAATCCCAGAACCTACAAGCTACTTGGGTTTTAGAATTACTTGTGAGGTGCAAATTAGTTCTTTAAACTAGAAAAGCTATGCAAGTTGTTCCCGCAGAATATTTCACAGAAATTGTCCATACATCATCTTGCCAAGGTAAAATCTTTAGCAACTACACGAAGGAGAAAGGGAGTCATAACAGAGTGCATGGGTCCAGTTTATATCCCGAATGATCACACTATAATAACCATTTCTGGAGCTTTTCTTAATGGAGACAGTACGCTTTGGAAATACGCTCTTGATATGTGGGAAGCAGTCATACACAGGATAAAAGATTTATATTCCGTTCGTTGGACCTGCATTTAAAAAATACAGAAAAGGATAGGCAAATAAATGCATCAAAATCTGCGCGGGAGGGAGGGTGAATCTCCGGGAGCACCCCTGGATTAATCACTAATGCCCATATTTGTCACAAATATTGTAATCAAATCTATAAATTGTGTTTCGCAAGCTTTAAATCTAGTAATATTAAGACTAAAAATACTAAATGTCATATTCCCATATTGGGAGGTCCAGTAGACCTTATAAAGAAGAAAGGTACCGGTACTTGAGATTTTTTTTATTCGATTGGTTTGGTCCTCTTTTCGCGATCCTTTGTTGTTTTAGGCGAATTAAGTTCTTGTACATCGCAAGCGTCATTTTTAAAAATCTACATCCATTAGCTTATAACTAATCGCATAATTATGATTCTCTATATTTGGCAACTTCATTATATCTATCTTCGCCCTACTTTAACATATTCACTTTGACTAGGTGCATATTATTTTCCGAAACCTGAAGGTTTGCGGGCTGTGCGAACGCATACGCTTCTATATCATGGTGGAGTTACGGCTGATTTTTCATGAAAGCTTGCCTTGCTTGTGATTTGAGTGAATAGCCAGTTGAAACACGTGTTACACTTACCTTACAATAAAACACGTGTTTCAATTGATTACTCAGCCAAATCGCAAGCTTTCATGAAAATCAGCCTTCGATCAAACATATGTTCACTATATTTTGCAACATTGAAGATGTTTGTATGACTTGTGATTTTTCTGGTTCCTATTCAAAATGAAGCGGTTTAAACATGTGATCCGTTCATTGAAGTATTGAAAAATTCGTTTGGAGTTGCTCCATTGTTGACTTCAACGAGGGTGTTCTAATAGAGGTTATGCGACTTCGCCATTAACATGAAATCAAACGTCACAGCTTAGTCTCGCCCAGTTAGCCCACTTACTCCAACCAAAAACATTGTTTTCGGCTAACAAAGATGGCAACAAGCTCTCTAGTTCGCTAACCAATTAGGTACGTCGCTTTTGTCGATGATCAGTTGTTTTTTGGCTTCATTCTTTCTCTGCGCAAATCCTCTATTAGAACATCCTCGGACTTCAAGACCTTTATAATCTCAACTTTTTCATATTTGACGCAATCTAAAAATTCAGTTAATGTATCACATACAGTTGACCCGCGATTATCCGAGTTAATTGGGACTGAAGCTACCTCGGATACGAAAAAAACTCGGATAATACGGAGATCTGAGATTAATGGGTTAGAAAACTTGACGATAACTATCTGCATTAATGCAAAATTAGTGTTTCTTTAATACGTACATTACAAAAGAATACATAGTAATTATACTAGTGAGACAGACAACAGATTTTTTAGACAAAACATGCGATGCACAAGGTCACCAAGCGCGAAGTTTCGTGAAGGTCAAACGAGCAAGCCCGAATCGGCTCGGATAATCCGGAGCCTCGGTTAACCGCGAGTCTACTGTATAATATGAAGATAATAGATAATAAAAGTACACAAAAAGTTCAGATTACAAGACCCGTGAAGTGATTACAAGCAACCCTATTCAATTATTATATTTCGGTAAATTTAATAAGCCCTTCGGCTGTTACATTAATATATCGTCAGATTGGAGCCAGCAGGTACTATGTCCAATTCTCGGCAAAATTTAGGGTATTATTTTAGCTTATGTCGGGTGTGATTTTTTTTTCGGACGAAATAAGTCACAGGTTCATGAATCAGAATCATTGTAATGTTACGCCATAGTGACATGTTTATTTCCATTTACTTTTGATGTTTTGCTACAAAAATCACCGACGGTATGTCGAGTGAGCGATAGCGACCGAAGACGGGTTTAAAAAGCCAGGCTAGACCATTTTTTCATTATACGTGATGCGCATCACCTTTAACAGAAACCACCTGTGACTGCTCCATTTATAGTTCCAAACGGTACGCCCGACATATATTAAAGAGACGCCAAATTGAGTTAAGATTGCAGTCAAAGGCCTTGTACTGAAAGGCATCAACCCCAAAAGTACTGCCTCACAAAACGGCTAGAAATGTAATAATTTATACAGACTTTAAATGGAACTTGAAAACTGGATTTTCTCAAAAGTAGCTGAAGTGCCTCCTGGTTCTAAGGTGACGATATGCATGGCGTCTTGCACAATATATTGAATAAGTACATATATTTGTTCGCAAGCACTTTATTATAGATTTTAAAATCTAACCTCGAGACGTTTCTAATACAGAAGATGTTCCTTGGCTAGAAATCTCCATAGTTTGAAATAATTTTAAGAAAGTATTTGTTTTTTATATAAACAAAGTTTCCTTTGGCAGATTACAATTCTTCTACACATAGATAAAGAATACTATGGATAGCACACTGCCATGTATTCCATTTTGGTTTCCGTTTTCCTGCCCTCTTGCGTTTGACAAGATAATCTACGAAAGAAAAAAGAAGCAAAGGTACCAAGCCGAATATCAGCATTTTTAGGTAGATTTCGAAGAAAAATATACTAACACGCTAGCGGCCATAATTTTGAAGATATTTGAACCAAATTTTATTATGTTATTTCTAGGTCTAATAGCTCGGCTAAGTTCGTTAATGAGCAAAATCGGCCCAAGGGGATGGTCGTGGGAGGGGATTGAAATTTTGATATATATATATATATATATATATATATATATATAATACACAGCCATATTCAATCCACTACTGGATGAGGCCTCTCCCGGAGGGAGGAGGTGGTCTACTGCTCCCACGCTGACCAGACGTGTTGGGAGAGGAGAGCCGAAGCCCTCAACTGTGATCGCTACCTCTTTACTCAGGTAGCTCCCCAATTGGCCTCACGACGCTGGGTGGACGCCGCACAGGTAACACCATCTGCAGTGCTGAAATGGTCACCCATCGAAACACTGACCAGACTCAGATATATATATATATATATATATATATCAGCCCCTATGGAGTTTAGAGGGAAACTTTGTCTGTATAAATTATAGTAGTCCCTATGAAGTTTAAGGTGACACCAACGATTCAGGGGTTGGGGTGGAAATTCGAAATTTTTAAAACAACGTCTTGTGGGGTATCGTTGAAAAGCTTTTGATGATTAATCTATAAATCAATAACTAGTTTCTCGATAGCGCTCATACAAGGCGAGATTTGAATTTTTGAAAATAAAATAATAGAAACTTCGAGATCTACCTGAGCCTGTAGGCCTGCCGAAAGGTATTTTTAATATAATAAAGGTATCTTACAGCCCTGGAAAAGTGACACTTGGCTGTCAGGCGGCCTAGGAAAAAAAGGGCCATTTTTAAGAAAACCGCGTCAAGTGCCCTATACCTACTTAGGTAGAATATTATGATGCGGACGCTAAAAATAAATAATAATAATAAAAAACGACATTGGTGTATAGAAAATGGCGTAGAGAGAGAGAAAAAAAATGAAGCTTATTGAGACTGAGAATGAGAACGTGGACGGCGGAGGTGACCAAGAGTAAAAAGATAGTAGTGACTGAAACAAAAGTAAGACTGTAGAAGATAAGTCGGAAAGGGAAAGTTAAAATTAATTTTAGAGGGAATGACGATGTAGAGAGAGAACTTCAGACAAATATGTATTGGGGAAGAGAGAGATAAAGGAAGAGAAAAAAACAGCTAATGGTAAGGTACGGGAAAGAGAGAAGAATTAGGGAAGTGAAGGAAACCTGAATGAAATGCGGAGCGTGTTTCGAAACTCTTGTACACATTGTGGACAATTGTAATGTTTGGAGTAAGCCATGTTTAGCTGTGCAACAATTGAGGGTGAACTGTAAACAAGGACACGAACAGTAGTGCAAGGATTGTGTCAGTTTCTTTTTTGGGGGGACGGGGGAGGTAGAAAATAAAGGGAGAGAATCAGATGTGAACGGGGAAGCAGGTAAAGAATATGAAAAAATATTTTTTTGTGAGGATGTACAAGTATAGAACGTAAGTGGTTTTTGATACAGGTTATTAAGTAATTATCGGTAAGTTTATAAATCAGCACGGTTGAAACGTAAGAATTGTAAATATATTCTCCAGAGTGGCCAATGATTGGAATTGGCTATTTGTGCGAGATTATATGGGCCGTAACCATAAATACTATATAATGTCTGGAAAAGAGAGGAGCGACTTTGGGAATAACGCGGACATTGCCAAATAATGTGTTCAGTATCCCCAATCGGAGATCCACAAACACAAAAAGGAGAAGGTTGGAGATGATAATGGAATTTACGTTTGGGGGTAAGTAAGTTATTGAGGCGGGTGCGAAGAAACCAGACAGTCTCAGTACGGGTGGGGAGCCAAGAACGCCAATAACCGGGAGCCGGATACGTGGGTTGGATACTAGCATAGTATCTAAGTGTAGATTTAATATATGCAGACCATTTATTTTTGTGATGTTGAAGCAGAATAGTTTTAAGAGAAGAGAAATGACTTCGGACAGGTAAGGGAATATGTAAATATGCTTGTTGTTGCGCTCCTAGTTGCGCAAGATCATTGGCAACTTCATTTCCCGGAATACCGTGGAGAGCGACAGTAAAGATGAGATGGTATTCATAGTTCAAGGTTGTTGCTTTGTACAAAAGTTGTTTAATATTAAGAATAAACCTGTCCGGGTTATGTCGCCAAGGATCAGAGGCAAGTGCTTGAAGCACGCTTGTCTATCCGTGATGATACAGGCGGGAGAAATATTGTGTTGGAGTAGATAAAGAATAGCTTGCCTGATAGCAAAACTCTCACCATTAAAAACAGTAGGACTTACCGGTAAAGAGTATATCTGACGGTAGTTATAATCAAGAATGCAAACGGCTGCGCCAGCAGGATACTTAGAGGTGTCCGTATACACCTGCAAAGTAGTAGGAAAATGGGAATGTATAAAGTCTAAGAATAAATATTTACTGATGGAGGGAATGGCAGAACGGATATTTTTGGCAGGGAACGGGGGCCAGTGAATGGAAGGTTGGAAAATGACAGCCTGATAAGGAAGTAAGTATAACGGAAGTGTGGGAAAGCGATGGATGTTGGGAGAAAGGCGAATTATTGTTTGATAACTCTTCAGTAAACAGGGTAGATGAGAGACATAGCGAAAGTTAGGGCGATGGCGTAATAATTCAGATAAGTATTTGAGTTTCGGAAGAATGGGATTATTAGACCACCGATAGGTTTTAATGAAAAAAAAAGAGACTGGTTTTATAATTTGCAGCGGAGAAAGGTATTCAGTAAACACAGCAAGTCTGGGGAGATTAGGGAGCAGTCGAAACATTTTACATAATGTTCGATATTGGAGGGATTCTAATTTTTTCGTGAGTTTTGGGCCTTGATAGGGTAGAATGGGAGAACCGTATAATAATTTAGCTTGGTACAATTGAATATAAAGAAGACGCAAGTTGGAGGCAGTCATTCCCAATTTTTTTCCAGAAATATATTTTAAGAAATGTTGGAACGAGTTATGAAACGAGGTAAATGCGTTAAGCTGATGGTGCCATGTAAGGCGGTTGTCCAAATGGAGACCTAGGTATTTAAGGTGTTGCACAGGGGTAATAGCATGTTGAAGATAGGTGAGGGAGGGAGTAGGTAAGTGTCGTTTCTTGCCAAAAGTGATGCTATGGGTTTTAAGTGGATTCAAAAACAAACCGGATTCATAGCCTCGATTTAAGAATTCAAAGGGCTGTTTGTAACTGGTGGTGTGCAATGGCTGGATCTTCAGTTGCACAATAAAAAAGATCATCGGCGAAAAGGAGGAGCCGCACATGTGGAACAAGTTTATAATATAAGGAACGGAGGGCAAGATTAAAAAGAATGGGGCTTAATACGTTCTTTTGGAGAAGTGCATGTGATGTGAGACGGTAAGGTGTGGTTCGGTTATTTAGTGTGATCGCCAATTTACGATTAATAAGCATATTATGGACCAGTAAAAGAAGGGAGGTTGGAAGTCCTATATCACGCAATTCATTAAGAAGAAATGGTAAGGAGAGACTACCAAATGCTTTAGAAATGTCAGCAGATACTGCAAAAGTATATTTTCGCTGAAGAATAGATTTCCAAATATCAATTAAAAAATACTAAGACAATCGAGGATAGATTTTGCTTTACGAAAGGTTGTTTGGAAAGGAGGAAAGATACGACGATGCTTAATCCACCAAAGTAAGCGGTGGAGAACTAACCGTTCAAAAAGTTTAAATAGGCATGATGCCAATACAATAGGGCGGTAGCTAGAACTGATACCAGGGGGGTGCTTTGGTTTTAGAATGGGAATAACAAGATATTCCTTCCACACGGGAGGGATATGACCTTCTGTAAGTATGTGATTATAAATTAGTAAGAGAAAATGTTTGCCTTTATCCGGTAAGTGTTGTAAATGTTGATAAAGAATACCATCAGGGCCTGGACTGGTGGAAGGTCTATGATTTAGAGCAAGATGTAGTTTGTGAAAAGAAAAGGGAGAAGAAAAATTAGGATCAGAAAGATAATTAAGATTGAAGAGGGTGGTAGAATAATGACAGCAAGCTGTTGGAGGCGTTAGGGTAGTGTGAAATTGTTGGACCCAGTCAGCGTTAAGATCAGTATCAATTGAAGTGGAACAGGAGGCACAGGGGTTAATAATACGTTTGGCAAATTTCCAGATAGGTGTCATTGTAGTTGGGTATGTTAATGAACTTAAATAATCAGACCAACATTGACGTTTCTTGTCTCGATACCAGCGACGATTTTGTGTCTGTAGGCTTTTCAATTCTAAATAATGTGCGAGAGTAAGGTGCTTCCGATATTGATAGTAAGCTTTGCTATAGCGGTTGGCATGCTGCTGACAAGACTGATCCCACCAGGGGGGTGTTGGTAATTTTCTCACATGTGGGCGAGGCAATACGACTAGCGGATTTGATTGTGTCCATTAATAGGAATAAATCTGTGGGGATATGGTAAGAACGGGTTGGAGGAAGATGTGTATTTATGTAATTTTGATAAGGAGAAATATGATAAGTGCGGGGTTGGAAAATCCGTGGTGGATGAACAGTAGCAGAGGAAGGTGCGGAGAGGAATGTGTTAAGTGTTATGAGGAAAGGGGAGTGATCACTGCCAAAAATTGGAGGAAGAACATACCAGTTAGTGAAAGCATATAAAGACTTTGAGATAAAAGTTAAATCTGGGGCACTAAAGGTACACGGATATGTGGCAAGCCGGGTGGAGGAGCCATCATTAAGAAGAAGATAGGAGGATGTTTGCAGTGCGGCAACAAGATGGTTACCACGGTTATCGTTATGGGAGTAACCCAATAAAGTATGAGAGCTGTCAAAATCACCTCCGATAAGAGTGGGGGGTAGGAGAGGAAGAAAATAGTTCTTGCCAGAACGTGAAAGGAACTTTCCCTTGCGTGGGAGTGTATGCCGTGCGGACTGTAAGATCAGAGAATTGGATGTGTAAGGATTGAATGAAAGGGGAATTCATATATCCAGATTGTGGAGAAAGTTGAAAAGAAAGGGAGTTTTGAATACCAATAGCCACACCACCATAACGATCATCCCAGTTCTGAAAAATCCAGCGATAGCCGGGAAAAGAAAACGAAGTTTGCATGTGACACCAGGTTTCTTGCAATAAGATTATGTGAGGGTTATATCGAGTACAAAGAAGTTGTAAATAAGATAGTATGCTCTGAAAACTACGGACATTCCATTGTAAGATTACATAGCGGGGTTTTCCCATGGTTTATTTTCGATAAATGCATAAAGTTCGGTAATGATATCACTTAAGTGAATTTCATAGAAGCGTTCAATATTGAAAGAAGTGTCATCGGGATTAGAGGGAATATGATGAAGAGATTAAAATTTATTAGAGAGATGTTGGCGATATGCCTTGAATGTACGTAAGTGTCGAGTTGAAGAAGTAGGAGTAGGTTCACTAGTTGAAAAAGTAAAGGCATGAGATGCTCCGGTGGGAGAAGTAGGTGGGAGGTCAGTATCAGCTCCTGCGGCATTAGTTTGACGAGTTTTGAGGATAGGTGAAAGAGGTTGAGATATAGAAAATTCTCAGCAGGGAGTGGAAACTAAGGTCGGTTGGCGACGAGGGGTTTTACGTTCGGGAGGCCCAGTATCTGGAGCAGGGAGGCGAGAGACCTGTTAAGAGGAGGTCAAAGAAGAGAAAATGGACGAGAATACTGTGTACGTGAACGAATGGGAATGCCAGTGTTATGAGAAATATGGAAAGGTGCAGGATGGAGTAGAGGTAAACGTTGTAGGTCATCATCTTGGACAACAGGACGAGAAGGAGATGAAGCTTTGCGTTTAGGTGTTTGTAATTTAGCGAGATAAGAAGTGGAAGTGCGAGTAGCCTTGCGTGTATTCTCAAATTGTTGATGTTCTGCCGGTGTTAATAGTTGGATCGATCGACGAGCTTCATTGTAGGAAGTGTGATGCACAGCAGCATAGGTAGAAATTTCTAACTGTTGAATATAGACAGGACACTTTGAGTAGCCAATCTTGTGAGTATCGTCACAAGCAAGGCAAATAGGATCTGAAGTACAAGTAGCTGTGTCATGTTCGGAGCCACATTTTTGGCATCGGCGTTTACCTTTGCAAGTAGTTTTACGATGCCCATAATACCAACAATTGTTGCACAGCTTCGGTTGAGGTATGTATGTTTCTACTGGTAAGTTGAAGAAATTGGAGGAAGGACGTTCGGAGGAAGAAATTGGCCTGAGAACGTAAGAACTACTTTGGGAGTAGCTACGAATTGAGGAGGAGTTGTAGTACGATCTGTATGTGAAATCCGACGGACATGTAAGACAGGAACAGAACTCCGAAGATCACGCATAATATCTTGAGGAGAAAGATCTGGATCGACACGATCGATGATACCCTGACGGATTACTGTGTAAGAAGGTATGTAGGCTTTCCAGGAATTTAGTTGAAGGATGGGATGCAAGAGGAAATCATTAGCCTCATTACCAGTATTAAAGATAAGTTTGATCAATGTGCGACCAAAAAATTTCACATCTGCAAGGCCGCGAATGGCGGCATTGAACAAGAGTTTACCCAGAGACATGGGATGGACCTTAGTAATAGATTCAGAAGCAGTTAAATGTACAATGTAAGGTGATACGTGGGTAGGAAGATATTTGTACGGAAGGTGGGAAGTCGACCGCATGTCGGGTGTAGAAGAAGAATTTAGAGCGGAGGAAGAAAGATTTCCACTATCTGAAGTTTCCAAAGATGTAGATTCATTTGGTGAAATGATGGATGCAAGAGTTGTAGAAGGTGTGTCGATCATGTCTACATCGCCATCAAGTGATGGAGGTTCGCCGACCGACAGCGAGTCGGCCATGATGGCAAAGTCCGAGAACACGGACAAAAGTACAAGAGAAATTAAATCTAGGATAGAAGAAAAATTGGAACTAACTCACCCAAATAGATTCAATAAGCTTCGCAAACTAAGCACTAAGTACTACAGTATTTGTATACAATTCGCCAAGAACACCAAACTGGTACGTATTCACAGTAAGAGAGCTGGGAAAAAAGTCAACGTTTCCACTTCACATTAGCCCAAATATATTTTATGATTTTCGTACACGTACGCATTTCAGTAGTCTCTTGTTTCCTGTGGTGATGCCTAAAATAATTTCCAGACCGCTACATTCCTCATTTCTTTCAAGCGAAAGCGCTCGCGGAAAGACTTCAGTAGTAGAGGGCCAACTTTTTGTTGTACCGTTATGTGACTAGTTTTGACCATAGTAACTGTATTTGTGACGTTGCGGTTGGCTTGACCTCCTTGTGTGCTAACGGGAATGTATTGGAAATTATTTTAACCGAAGCTTATTCGTGAATGCTCGTAGATGCCGAAGTTTAGTTTTGATTGATATTTTATTGAGACTGGATGAATTATGAATAAATCGATTATTTTAAAAAA
>JAGDQP010027699.1:814-24742 GCA_022664845.1 Lepisma saccharinum
TAAACCGTGTAATATTGTATGTAACCGAGAAGAAAACCAAGACCACGCTGTTTATAATTATTCAAGAAAAAAATATTTTCCGAAATTAGTCACGAGCTCTATTTCTCCAATCACCCTTCCTTTGAACAAAACCATAACCTCATCCACTGCTAAACGCTCAGTTGGACTGTAGTTCGAACTATAGAGCCTACAGATCTTGTCAAAGAAACGTCTGATTTTCCACAATCTGTCCGTTGCTGTCGTATTGTCTTCAAAATGAAGGAACCTGAGGAAATGTATAAATCGGTCACGCACCATGACCCGTGGAAACCAAGGATGATGGAATGAAGACTCTGCTCGCGCCTAATAGTCTGGTATTGTGTCCATTTTGACATGTCCCATGTGCAAAACAACTGCAAAAAATTCGTCAGCAGTAACAGGAAAGTTCTGTCGTTTTGTAGGTCCGTGCTTGGTAACGTATTGGTCATAGTATTTGTTTGTCTCTGCTACCAACAAATGGAGAATTTCTGCTGTGAAAAACAACCGGAAGAAGTCCAGATGTCTTGAATTTTCATCAACATTTGCTGTCACACCATGGGTACCAGTGAATGTTAGCTGTGGCCGCTGTCTGTGTCTTGCACTCGGTTTTATCCAGTCAGGTACATCTCCATTACCATCGTCACTTTCTTCAGATGTCTCATCTTCCAAATCACCCTGTATAGGGTCAGGCTGAGTGTCCTCCAGAAGGTCGAGTTCCCCCTCCCATTCACTGTCAGTGTCCAGTTCTTCTGCGATCTCACTTTCAGTCAAAAATGTAGAACGGTTAGCCATTTCGATAATTATTCAGTAAAGGAAATATTTTGTTGAGACGATATACACACCGACACCCACTTCCTAAAAGAAACTAGAGGCACTGAAATCATTTTCGTTCATGAAGCTATGAATGGCAATTCTTAAAAAGAAAGCAATCTTTGTTTGGCCACGTATCACGTTTAATTCTTTATTCTCCATTCCTTCTCTTGTCAACAGAGAAACACAATTTATTCTTTCATAGGAAGGGGAGAAAACAGAGGCATATAAACATAACCAAGACGTGTGCTATTTTTTCAGACCATATGAAGGAGTTGATATGTTTTGTTTTTATCTCCATCTATTCTTCTTCTTCTTCTTCTCCCAAAATATTAAAATAACAATAACACGAAGTGTGGGCTAAATGTTATCATTCCCGAAATGAAAACACCACGAAACACCAGTGATTGTGTGTGCTTCCTTTAAAAAGTAAACACGTCGCAGTTAAAACATACGTGTCTTCTAACTCGGACGAAACTTCCCTTTAAATGACGTCATTACCCCATGCTTTTAGTTCCGTGTGATTGGCTTCATCATCTCACGTTACAGAAGAAAGAAATTTGGAGTGCGCGCAGAAAACATCGTCCAGTAATACCAACTTATGAAGGCTAAAAAAAATGACCTTGTGCATGGCTTACATATAAGCCATGCGTAGGTATGAACTACACCACCATGGCTTATAAATAAGCCACGCGTCGTTTAAAGGTTAAACCAAGGAAAAATTAGTGAGCAACAAAAATCAAATTTTGGTAACCAAAGACCGATTTCTCTGCCAGATGACCATTAATTATCACATGGGTAATTGTTGAGGAGTGATGTAGTTAGAGACTTTCAGATCAAGGATTTGAAATAAAACAAATGTGGCAAAACCGCAAAAGTGCTGTGCAACTGCAAATGGGGAAATAACTTGGTTGGAGTGATGCCAGTGAAACAGCTGGAAGGACCACAATTTCGAAACTAAAGCGAACTGCGTAGTTTATTTGCTAAACAAAGGATTCGTGTTGACGTGACAGCGAAGACGCATTACAGGTAAGCATTTACTTAGCGTAGTGGTTATTCAGAATATTAAGAAGGTTCATTAATGCCTCATTGTTACATCCATGGAAGTATACAACTTAATACGCTTTAATTTATAAAGGTACTCGTGCACATTGGGTTTAATGCTCTATGCAACCTATCTGACAGATGTGAAACCAGATTTTCACAATTTGCTTTAACTTCACTTACGGTATCGTAAACATGACCATTGCCGCTACTTTTCGCGGTATTTCTGTACTGGGTACCCCGAATGTGTGAAGCGAATAGAGGATTGGTCGAGATAAATTCTGCTTTATGGCCCGCAGGTTCTGTGACCAATTGAGCCATATGTATGCTCTATACCACTTTTTTCCTACTAAATAACACAGACAGCGACAACCAGTAACTCAAAAAGTGTTAATGCGCAAAAGAGTTGATCAACACAGTAAACATGGCGGCGTGCGGAGGTATTCTTATGACGACACTTTGTTATGATGAATTACAAGTATTTTTCTCCAAAAAAATAGGACTGTACCTCGAGCAAACTATAGTGAGCGAAGAGGGGTTGGTATATAAATATATATATATATCATTATACGCAATGAACATGGAATTTGGAACACACTACATGTGTTCGCCCCCTTCGCTCAAGATGCTAAATAGTCCCTAGTACCTTTCGCTGGTTCATTCTCATTTTACACTTCCATGACTCGACAACTTGGTTATGTTATGCATTTCAACATTTGTATAAACGTTGGAAATGTTGCATGGGTAAGGTTTACTTTATCGACTCCAAAGAAAGTAAAATTTACAGGAGAAAGATAATATTAAAAGTGTGTAGCAGTGTTAAAACTCAAATTAAAACAAGTTTTGGTGTCATGAAGCAGTGTAATAAGAGTGTACTATAGGCTAAGGGGCTAAAAAGCTCATACTTGGTACTATATCAGCTTCTGGGTGAGAATTGGGAGTAACTGATTGTCAGCTGTGAAAAATGCGTGTAACCTAACCCACTGTACAGTTCAAAAACTGCCATCTGAGTGTGACCCCATTAGTATTCCTCCGCGTGCCACGATACCCGTCTTGCGAATCAACCGGAGTGCGTATTTTAAGTATTAATTATAATGTGGTTCCCGTAACAGGCTTTCTGTCGCTACCTGCCGGGTTGAGTATATGGAAGTGCCAGGGATAATTATATATTAAAAAAAAAAAGGGTTATGTATAATATTGGTCATTAGCTGCTTCAAGTTTGGTGTAAACTGTCTTCTGTTACATTTCTCCTGTGAATTTTTACATTTTTTGCGGCCAGTAAAGTGAAGTGAACCAGACTGGCCCCTCATACTAGTTTCACTCTGGGTTTGGTTTATTTAATTCTTATCTCACAAGTTTGGATGAACTTAAGCCGAGTTAGGAATTGCTTTTCCTAGACCAATGATTTCAGATTCGGTTTCGAATGAGTCGAGTCATTGAATCAAACAACGTTTACGATATGAATTTGAAGTGTATAATTACCATTCCCGAAATATCTTTGCACCGTGCCCAAGGGATTTAATGTAAAAATTTACAGACTACAGTTCAAACTTTATTCTATATCAAAGTTAGTTAACTAGAAATTTACTTAAGTCACTGTTAATGTCATTATGTTTAGTCTAAAGTAACTGAAGATAATCAAATTCAAATGTTTCTGTCAATGCCAAAATCCTAATGTCGTTTTATACACGACATATCTCTGCATTAGCGTTCCTGTATCTATTTCCAACCTTATTGGTAGTGCTTCTGCATAATTGTTTGAGCAGGTGAAACGTTAAAACCTTACATGTTTATCATTATATATAAATGTAGTTCCCATAAATAATGAAATTCTGTAAAGCTGGCTGTGTACTCTTTATATGTTATTGTCTCAACAATGAAACACTTTAGACTAAGAAATCATTGTAAATTTAAAAAAAAAAGTCAATCTAACTAAAGACGACGTTAAAGTGAGTTCAAGTTAACCAAACGAAACCTTTTTTAACCTTCATTGCTGTAAACAAGTCGGGGGAGTACCCAAAGTCTAGCCGCTAAGTTAATCACATTTATATGAATGGGGGCTATAGTTGGGAGTAGCAAAGCGACATTAAGTATAAAGGCGCCTTGCTTTTCCCTGCATTCTGTACGCGAAACTGGATTAATTCCAATTTAGGATAAGCTCAGTTCAAGTAGCTCCAAAAGAACTGATTCCGTGTGACTCAGTTCATTATAGGGTGACCAATTGACCATTCACCCCCAATTTCTGGGGAGTTTTCCCGGATTACGGCATCTATCCCCGGTTTTAAGAATATTCTTCCAAAAATGTTAATGTTTCATTTTGAAAGAAACGTTCGAAAACTACTTCTGTCTAGGTTTTCCGTATGTATTTTTTTCTGTTGTATTCTCTACGTGTTCGCTAAATCCTTGAAATCTATTCTTTTTATTATTTCTCTTTTCTGGAATCACATTAGGAATTTTTGATTGACCTAACTGCGTGTCACTTCTAAACTCCAAATTCAAGGAGTATGAAGAATAGAGTAATCTTTCATGTAATCGTGGGGAAACAACAAAAGCTAGTCAGATTTAATGTTGCAACAAGGAAAAGGTGCATGTGTCCCGATTCGCCCTCGAATCACTGGAAAATATATGGTCCCCTTAGTTCATTAACAGTTGAATCGTACTGTCCGAGTTCAAACGTTTTTGGGTGCGAGATGTTTGGGGGCAAAACCGTTTATCTAAATGGTTAACCTACCTACCTATGTTATCATGTATTTCATATCTAGAACCCGGATGTTTAGGCACTGAAATCATGAAAATAGGCACTAGAAATTTCGAATAAGGTCAAAAAATGCAACTGAACTTGTAAAACTTCCACAAATAATTCTAATAAACTAGACTAACACGCAGAACTTGTCTCTGTAGCTTGAAAAGAGATGTAAAAGGAAGTATTTGTAGAAAGTTATTTCAGATTTCATAAAAATAGCCATTTATAGGTACTATACATTGAAATAAGCATAATAGAATTTGCTGTAGGCAGCCTATGATACCCCAAACTGCCTACTTGGGACCGAGACGACGTTCGAATGCAAGATGGGTAGATGAAATCAAGCGTTTTTTAGGAGCTACATGGATGAGGATAGCAGCAGACCGAGATATGTGGAAAGAAAAGGGAGAGACCTTAATCCAGCAGTGGATAGAAAACTGCTGAATATGATGATGATATGACAGACAGTTATTTAGTGCAACTAGTCGTGTACATAATTGCCTTATCGTTCGTCGTCTTGGGCTCTGTTGCCGTGTGGAAAATATCTTTGACTTTCGCAATCTTTTCAGTAATATTCTGGGAACATTACTCTTGTTATTCTTGTGAGCGAATTTCGAATCTTATTTATTATTCTAGTGTCGGTCTTCCTTTTCGTGATTGTTTGGTGTACGTATGCTCTTGTTTTTATGTCGTCTTTATTCCAAACAACGGTTAACAAGAGGTCTTTTCTTATCTTTACACATCGTGTAGTTTCAGTTCAAGTCGACATATTGTAACTTATGTCATTGTCTACATTACGTCATAAATGTGATGTGGGAGGTATCTACATGTGGTAGAAGTGGAGAATCCTCCCAGTCAATGGATGCTTATATCAAATAAATATCACTGGTTAACATGGACTATTGTTTGTTTATACGTAATGTTTGGCAGATTTGGCTGCTAGAATTCAACTCTGCATTAGTTCATCATATATCTGATGTAGTAAAAAGTAATCCATTATTTTTGCATGACATTGAAGGCTTGACTTACCATAGTTAGAATGATCCGATTTAGGTCACATATGCGCCGTTTTGTTCGATAACGTGTTGCCATTTGGAAGGTAATATCATGATGCCTCTCTCATAGAAGCCCTTGTCCCTATTGGCAAAACATTGAGACAGTCGATGTTCACAAGCTTCTCTTGACGCGAATTTTGCACCAGCAAACGTGTTCGCCATGGACAGGAACAGATGGTAATCGCTCGGTGCCAGGTCCGGACTATAAGGTGGATGCATAAGAACCTCCCAACCAAGCTCCCGGCACTTCTGGCGAGTCACTATCGATATGTGTGGCCTGGCGTTGTCCTGGTGGAACACAATGCCTCTCCTGTTGGCCAAAGCTGGCCGCTTCTGCGCGATTGCTGCCTTCAGACGGTCCAGTTGTTGACAGTATAGTTCCGAGTTAAGGGTTTGGCGGTAGGGGAGCAGCTCATAGTAGATAATTCCCTGCCAATCCCACCAAACACACAGCAAAACCTTCCTGGCTTGGGCACCGTTTGCGCCGGCGCACCGCGCTTCGACCACGACCGTTTTCGCGTGACGTTGTCGTAAGTGATCCACTTTTCATCACCAGTCACCAACCGCTTCAGAAATGGGTCGCTTTTGTTGCGATTCAGCAGCGATTCACAGATGGAAATTCGGTCCATGAGGTTTTTTTGCGTTAACTGGTGTGGCACCCATACATCAAGCTTCTTTTTGTATCCAGCCTTATGCAAATGGTTCCACACGGTTTTTTGTGCAATGTTTAGCTCTTGGGCAATCGAAACAGTGCTTACATGACGGTCGGACGCGACAATGTCCATGATTTTATCGACATGTTCGACACGTGGCCTTCCAGTGCGTGGTACATCTTTGACTTCAAAATTACCGGAACGGAATCGACGAAACCAAAATTGCGCGTGATTGGCTGTTACAGTATCAGGACCATAAACACTATTCACATTTGCAGCCGCCTGGCTTGCATTTTCGCCTTTATCGAAGAAAAACTGTAAAATATAGCGTATTTTCTCTTTGCTAGTGTCCATTTTGACGCGTGCTCACGCAAAACTCAGTCAACTCATCACAACTATCTGAACAGTGTTTGTAGTACGCAATCTCATCGTTTGCACGCCATCTCGTTGAACCCTATCGGACTTATACAGGGAGCTACAGATCACTGAAGCCATCTATTGGCAAAATAATGGATTACTTTTTACTACACCAGATATTATGGTACAATTAACAAGCAAATTATATACACAGCACTTGTGACGTTGGGAATTGATGTAGATTTTTGACATTGGGGTGGTCGAGAGGTTAAAACGCTCGCTTTCAGTGCGCGTGGTCACCGGCTCAAATCCCGCCGGGGTCAATTGAACGGTGTGGTTCGGAGCCCACTATATCAAAAACTAGGTCCCGTCCTTAGAAGCTCACCAGCTCGTTTAGGACGTTAATAGCAATTCACTTCATATAGTAGATTGGTAGGGTTAATTGGCACATAAAGGTTCTTAGATGTATTTACAGTGTTGGAAGTGAAACCGTAAGGATACTCTTCTCACTGACCAAAGATACGTTATTGCAAAAGGTGGTAAATATACCGTCTTTCCTGCACACGTGTTCAGGCGGTACTATCCTGATTATTTCCTTAGCAATTTTTGTTGCTATGTGTGGATTTAATTGTTAGTCTGAAAAGAGGTGAAGTTGATAGGAAAAGTCATTTCTGTCCTCAAGGAAATTGAAAAGGTATCATCATACTTAATTGCAGAACACATGCGTCAGTCAACTCAAATGGAGCCACTACTCAGGGACTGAGTTTCTCAACGCTAATATGGACTTGGTTCCTATAAAGAGATTGACCACTTCCATTTAAATATCTTTACTCAGAAGTTATGTTTGCCGATATATGTCATCCCTCAAATGATGTGTGCTTCGGTCCTGGAGATTATTAACCAGAAAGATTTTATTAAATCGTATTAGTTAATATAAAAAATAAATAGATATTCTATAGACATGGAGAAGGCTTCACTTTCTCTGTAGTAGGTGTGCATTTTAGTATCTTATTAATGATTAATCTTTTTCGTTTATTGTTTATCATTGCTTTGCTTTCAGTTCTGTTCCTATGTCATACTTTTTTTCTGTGAAAATATATTTTTCTTCGTAGCAACATGGAGGAGAGTACTAATAATTATCAGGAGCTGGATGTAGCAGATGGGAATTCAAAATATGCGGAAACTTCAGGAATTTCAGAGGTGCCTAGAAAGGAGTCCTGTGTTCGGAAAAGACGACGATTATCAGTTGATCAAGAAGAGGAGTCGTCAGCGGGGAATGTAAGCCTCTTTTCGTGTTTCAAGTAGTAAATTAAATTGCAAAATCAGACTATTCTGTAAATGTATATTTAAGTTCTGTAGTAAGGTATGGGCATAGAGCGTATTGGGAGACTATTGTATGTCGAAATGTAGGAAACCATTTTTTTGTTTTCAAGCTCTGCAACTATATGTATTTGGAAAACTAATCATCTCAAGTTGTCCCGGTTTGCTTGTATTATTATGGGGACGTAAAATTGATTCAAAATGAAATGATGTTTCAAAATCCGTAACTGTTTCGGATAGATTGAAGAATTTTTTTTTTTTGCCAAAAGTAAGTTGAAACACCTGAGAACATTAAATAAAATTTTTTACCTAATTTAAAAATTACTGTATTCCAATAAACACAGGTTCTGGAGTTTACCAATTTGCTCGCCATGCAATGACCAGTATGTCGGAATGACTAAGCGGAACCTTAACACCAGGGTCATGAATCATATTAAAGATGCCAAAAATCCTACATCTGGCCTCAGACAACAACTGAAAACTTCCGCACATGAAATAATCGATGCCAAGATACTGTATAAAACAGATTCTCATGAAGAGGACGTTTTTATTCAGAATCAACAACCGGCATTAAATTTAAATCAATCTTTGTTAAATGAATCGTGGTTGACCTAATAAATAAAATACAATAAACCAACACAATATTTTTAATAATTGATTTATTTTCTTTCTTTTTTTTTATATACATTTTAATGAACATTTTAATAATAACCAAACATACGGTTATTCATCCAAGTGCTTTTGTTCCAGTATGAGGTAACAATACATTCCTTTCGCAGTACACTGTGACAACATTGTGTATATTTCCTTTCCGCTCAGAACCGCCATTTTTTATTTCATCATCTTAGAGCCCGGGCAAAGGCCAACTTCGGACGGCTTCATCAATCCTTCTAGATTTTTACCCTACCTTCACACCTGATGAAGCCAATACATCAGTTGGCGAAACGGGTAGTGATTACAATCGTCGTATCCTTTCACGTATTTGGTAAAGGTGAGAATGGAGTGCAAAGTTAGAGGTAAGTTTAGCATTGGATCAACTGACTAGTAAGTTTGAGCACACATGGCTGGTGGAAATAGACTATCGCAGCACATTTTCTGAACCCAAGGTCATTAGCTTGTGAAACTAAGGGTAGTAGGTTAAGACTGCTGGATATTTATTTATACAGAACTGTGTCCTACTATGTGGCTAGTCAGTCAGTCCTTCCGGGAGCTCAAAAATAAACGCGCTTCAGAAGTTTTCGTATATTGAACAACAACTAAATAAGACAAAATATCCGTTAAAAGAACTAGGAAAACATTGCGATAGGCGTCTACATCAAACTTAAAAACAGCTAGCAATAGCTGCAAACGCTCTTACAAGTAAAGTACCCGAAGTCAGGACTGGAGTTGCTAATCAAGTGATACCTTAAATTGAAGCTAATGACGAGTATAGTACACCTGTGAAATCCTAGCTGCAGAGCTCCAGTAAAAGCAAGGTTATGGCGGTTCAAACTTCAAATAGAAAGCGAATTTAGCTGCTTGTGATGTCCACAGAAGTGATTTAAAAGAGTTTTATTCTGTATTCTGGAATAGCCTGTCTGCCGATCGTGATAAAGTCTTGCTTTTGCTGGATTCATGGAGTGCAAATAAGGATGATAACGTATCAAATGAATTATTCCCTAATCATATAACACTGTTCAAACGTTTAATTCCTGGTGGTTGCACTGGTTTAATCCTACCACTTGATGTTTACTTCTTCCGTCCATATAAATCATTTATCAGGTTCATTACTGACACAGTTATCGCTTCCTCGGAAATTAATCTCTGGCATCGGGATAACATTTTACGAATGCAGTCCTTCACTCTCTTCCAATTCAGCGCCTCACGATTTCGCAACATGATCAGGTTTGCGTTTCACAAAAGCGGCTACTTGAATGAAGAGCTCGAGCCCTGGATTTCTCCATTGGATTATTGTTTTGATTCTAATATACGTGACGAGTGTTACAAGACCTCATGTGAGAACATATCTTTTGTCAAGTGTGCTCATTGTGAGCAAAGTATCTGCTTATCACACGCCTTCATTGACGACTTACATATTGATTGTAACAATGTGTAGTACTTTGTACCTGCCCCTTTCCTTCACATGAATCGCATTTCAATTCAAACCCATGTCCTTCTGACTTTCGTTCTGCTTTCGTTGTGACTTGTTTCAATACAATTCGCTTTCTCTTTGAACTTTGACCCGCCATAACCTTTTTATTTCTGGAGCTCTGCAGCTAGAATTTCGCAGGTGTACTATACTCGTCACTAGCTTCAATTTAAGGTATCACTTGATGAGCAACTCGAGTCCTCACTTCGGGTACTTTACTTGTTAGTCATATGTTCTTGCTGTCTGTGGCACACGCTCGTGCTTCTGTGATGACCTACTTCAAAATTATTTCAGCTCTCACCGACTGTGGATATCCCAGTCTCCTCCTCCGTAAATAATTGGACCGGGCCAGGAACCAACCGACCTTGCCGCGAAGCTTCCTCCGCTCCCAATCTTCTCACGCAGTATTATCCTAGCGGGTGCTCCAAAAAATCATCAAACTAGCGCATTTTGTACTGACTGCATCACCTGAGACTGAAAGGTTTTGCCTCAAAATAGTCTACCGCAGACACCCGAATCTCAACAAGATCCTGACCGAACTGGACCCATTCAGTTCCCTCTCCCTAAAGTGTAATAAACCCTGCTGCAGAACCTGTCCTATTTTCGATCCCAGTCTGACTTTCGAATTTTCCTTCGCTCAGACGACGTAGTCCTCTGACTACGCCTCCTACGTTTCCTTCGCCTCAGTACACTTAGGCAGTTGTATTTCTTCCAATTTAATTTACCTTTTCTTCTGAAACCAGTGTTCCGCCCAAACAGCGCTAACCATCCGCATCAACAACTATCGCTGCTCTTGCAAGTTACAACTTCATATCATCTCCTCATACCTGAACACACTTCACATGACAGCCACATCTTTGACCAAACCTTCCATGTCATCATTCTGGAAATTCTCAATCTCTCTTCACCCGCTTTAGTTGGGAAGAGATGGGAGCAGACGTACATCTATCCTTTCCGCAAATCACGACCCTCGCCTTAACTGCTTGTAATTCCCTGCATTCCCAGTTCTTCTTCATCTTCGGTGCTTTCGTCTTTCATTTTTTTATTGTTTTTATATTTATTTTCATTACCTTTATTTTTCTGTATTCTCCATTATTCTTTATTCTAATACTCTCTTCATCCTTTTTTTTTTTACTCTGTTATTACTTTGGGAAGGCTCTCACGGACTTCTAGTTACCTCCATACTTCATTCGCCATTTGGTTTCTCCAGCCATCATAACCTGGCAACTGTGTTACCTGGGTTCATTTGGCAACATGGCCACTCTCTGGTACCTGTCTTTTCTGTCCGGCTCCTCACCTATTATGTGAACACGCCTTCGGCGAAACGTGGTCGACATTTTTTATTGTTTGTGACGTTTCTGTACACCTACCTGTCTTTGATGAATTCTAATATGTAAGTACCTGCATTCTACCTTATTTTATCATCTTCATATTCAGCCATTTTCCGTCCACTGAATAAGCCAAATTTGTCAACATGGTCGCACCTTATCACCACTTCACTTTCCGGTTTCATTCCCATTACGTGGCCATGTCGCCACCTTTCTCTCTCTCGTCCTCTGTGTATGAATTGTGAAGTGGCCATACTCGTGTCTGCATCTCCTACATGTGTAATTTTTTCCTACATCTTTTTATCATTTATATATATATGTCATATATACAATTTTGTGTAACCATCTGTCCAGTCCTTTCTCTGACAGTGAGTGATTATGTATATGTCGATTCCAAAAGCCAGGGTATCCAAGTGACATTAACGAATAATAAAAAAAAAGTTCCGATGTAATCTTTTATGTACAACCGAAATATATGGGACACAATTGTCATATTTTATACATAGACACGATGAGGTCCAAGGTTTCTTTGTACAAGATATGACACGTTTGTGTCACATATATTTCGGGGTATACTTCGAACTTATTTAATTCGTCAATTGTATATTTTGGCTTCTGGTCTCCTCATATATATATAAGGTAAATTTAAGACAAATGAAGGAGAAAAAAGGATAATACTTACAGCTTACTTTCGCATTAGATCACACATATACACATAAAAAAAGTCACTATATTTCGTGTATTCACACTTTTTCAAGTCTAGAGGAAGAGAGCGAAGTTCACTTGTTCACAAACTACAAGTTTGAAGAGACAGTGGCGACACGTAGCGGACAAAGCATCAAAACTGGAGAACAACTGACTGCTGTAGGGCGTAGATTTCCGGAACTTGAAATAATAATAACTGTATAACGTGTAAGTACAAGGTGGGATCGTGGATGGAAATGTGTTGAAAATGCAGAGGAAAGGGAGCTTCGAGTTATTGAAGGTTAAGGCCAGGTTTTATTTTCGCGCTCAAACCGTGAATAAAGGCATTCTCCTACAGACGGCGTGTTGAGGTGCTGGTCGTAGGGGGTAAAATGTGAATTATGGCAACCATGAAAGATAGATCAAAATTGGTATTGTGGGACTCGGTGTGCAAGGAAACTGGGGCATCCGGTTTGTTGTTAGTACAGAAGTGACGATGGTTATTAATACGAATGTTAAGAGCACAACTTGTTTCCCCCACATAAAAGGCATCACAGAACTTGCAGGTTAGGATGTATATAACATTGGGGGTGTGGCATGTACCCTTGGGATTGAGGGTGTACCGGCCATTAGCAGTATTGATAGTGATTGTGAGAGAAGTGATAAAAATGGAGCAGACCTTACATCTGGGTCTCTGGCATGTCTGTGCGCCGGTTTGGTGTGATGGCAAGGAATGATTCGTACGGACCAAGATGTTTCTAACATGAGGTAGATGTTGAAAAACTAATCTAGGTTTGGTGGGGAATATTGATCTTTTGTCTGTGTCAGATTGGAGAATGTGGAAATTAGAATGTAGAATTTGTTTGACCTTGGTTAGTTTAGGATAGAACTGGGTGATTAGAGCCGGTGGGTTGAGTGTGTGAGGATGCACGGCGGATCTATTTGGTTAGAAGGGTAGCCTCGGTTGACTAGAGCCTACTGGAGGCCTTGGTTGTAAGTTTCAGCAGGCGTTGTCTTCTGAGGGCAAGAGAGAAAGGAATCGCTTTCTTGGTGTGGTAAGGATGGGAACTTGAGTAGTGTAAATATTGCATATGGTTGGTGGGTTTTATGTGAACCGAAGTGGTCAGAGTGTTGTTTTCTAAGGTGATGTCCACGCCAAGGAATGTCACTCTTTTGTCCCACTTTGTACTTACACGCTATACAGTTATTGTTATTTCAAGTTCCGGAAATCTACGCGCTACAGCAATCAGTTGTTCTCCAGTTTTGATGCTTTGTCCGCTACGTGTCGCCACTGTCTCTTCAAACTTGTAGTTTATGAACACGTGAACTTCGCTCTCTTCCTCTATACTTGAAAAAGTGTGAATACACGAAGTATAGTCGACTTTTTTATGTGAATATGTGTGATCTAATGCGAAAGTAAGCTGTAAGTATTATCCTTTTTTCTCCTTCATTTGTCTTAAATTTACCTTATATATATATATATATATATATATATATATATATATATATTAAACTATGAAATGAGGCAATGGGAAAGGTTGCATACGTGTTTGAAGGCACTTACAGATGTACGGGAACTTCAAACACACACACTCTCTCTTTATCTCTCTCTCTCTCTCTCTCTCTCTCTCTCTGTCTGTCTGTCTGAAAAAAGTGGCAACGTTTCTCCAAAGACGTGGTCATAATAAGGGTCTGATCAGGAGTGATTCTGTTACCAACTGAAGGCGAGGTAAAGGAGAGGCCGGCTCATGAAAGCAGGAAAATTACCAAGATAGCCGGAAAACACTAAAGGAGGTGGGGACGAAGGGAGGTAAGCAGGAGTTGGTAAGAGGCTTAATGAGGGTAGAAAAAACAGCGGGGAAATAATAATAATATAATATAAAAAAAGGGTGGAAGATAGAAAGGAAGAGGAAGGTTTCTTTATTATTTGGTGCGTTCGTCTTTTTTTTATTATTATTACTTCGCCGCTGTTTCCTATCCTCATTACTCCACGAAGTCTCTTAGCGATTCCTAGTTACCTACCTTCATCATTACATGTTTTGTTTTGTTTTTCGGGCCACCTAGTAATTTCCCGAGCCTTCAGTTGACAACACAGTCATTTCTGATCACCATTCCTCTTGTTTCATTCAATTATCGTGACCACGCCTTTCGCGAACGTTGCCCTGTTTTTAAGTTTCTGAGAGGTTCTTGTACCCTGTCGGTCGTTAAATATAGTAACTAACCCATTTTCTACCTAATTATGTCATGTTTTTTCCGGCCACCTTTGTAATTTTCCTGTTTTCATGAGCCGGCCTCTCCTTTACCTCACCTTCAGTTGGTAACAGTCTCACTCCTGATCAGCCCTTATTAATATATGTGACACAAACGTGTCATATTTTGTACGAAGAAACCTTGAACCTTAAAGTGTTTATGTACAAACTATAAGGTAAATTTAAGATAAAAAGAAAGGAATTTACTTAGAGCTTATTTGTTCCATAGGATAACACACACACATGTATACATATATTTTTCGCGATATTTCGGGCTTTAAAAGTCTTTCGTCTTGCGGTAGAAAAAATGACGGACACGTGCAGATAGAAGAAACGACTAAAACGACAGTGGCACCACGTAGCGGACGATGCATCAAGCTTGGAGAACAATTGTATTGCGTGTAAGTTCAGGAGGGGATTGTGTGAGGAAAAATGTTGAAAATGCAGAACAAACTGAAGGTTTAGAGTTATTAAAGGTTAATCCAGGATTCAATTTTGCACTCAAGTTATGAATAAATGCTCCCTCCCACAGACGTATTGAGGTGCTGGTGGGAGTGAGCAATGTGTGTATTATGGCAACAAGGAGACTGGGGCATTGGGTTTGTTAATAGTGCAAAAGTCGTCGTGAACCTATCCAGCCACAACCTTACTCAATCAGAATCTGACATTCTCACTCCCCCCCCCCTCCAAACCGTACAACCACTTCCTGTTGAAAAAAAAAGACTGACTTTCCCCGCCCTCCAGACCGTACAACCACTCCCTGTTGAAGAAAAAAGAAGATATTCTTTCCTTTGCCCGCGGACTAAGATGGCGCTACTTTTGAGCCAAAAATCCACCTATTCCGGACACACTTTCCAATAAACTCCATATTAGCCTTGAACGCTTCTGTCCTCCCTCAAACATGGACCCACCTCCACTTCCTAGCAACCATCTCCTGGGACGTTACATCTCCTCAGTTTTGTCTGCCAGCACCAATAGTGAGATTTCACATCAGATGACCAACCAATCGAACCTAACCCATAACCAACGCAAAGCCCTTGTAGCGCTACGCGAGAACCATGACATAATGGTACTCCCAGCGGACAAGGGTCCACTACAGTTGTCTTAGACAAAGCTGACTACCTCCAGGAGGCTTACTGCCAACTATTCTATCCCAACACATACAAGCCCACCGCTACAGATTTAACCTACACCCACCAACAGAAAATTTCAGATTTCATTACCGATAATGGTCCTCGTGAGGGCATATCTGAAATGTCCTTAAAGTACCTAAGCCTGGACAATCCACGTACCCCGATCTTTTACCTATTACCGCAGATCCACAAACCAGGTAACCCAGACAGACCCATTGTAGTCAGATATTCCCCTACTGAACGCATTTCCGCTCTTGTTGACTCCTTCCTTCAACCAATGTTCATGCTTTTTATGTGGGGGGAAACAGGTGATGCTCTGAACCTTCGTATTAACAACCATCGCCATTTTTGCACTATCAACAAACCAGATGCCCCAATCTCCTTACATACCGAGGTTCACAACACCAATTTTCATCTATCTTTCCTGGTTGCCATAATACACGTTTTACCCCCTACGACCAGCACCTCAACACGCCACCTGTGGAAGGGCGCTTTTGTTCATGATTTCAGCGTAAAAATGAATCCTGACCTTAACTTTCAATAACTGTAAACCTCCCGGTTGCTCTGCATTTTCAACACTTTTCTTTCCACAGTTCCATCCCGAACTTACACGCTGTACAGTTGTCAATTGTTCCAAGCTCCTGAAATCCACGCGCTATATAGCAGTCCGTTGTTCTCCAAGTTTGATGCGTCGTCCGCTACGTGGTACCACTGTCGTCTTAGTCTTTTTACTCAATCTGCATGTGGTCGTCTTGTCTTTTCTTCTACAAGCAAGAATACGTTCGTAATATACGGAAATATCGCGAAAAACTGTGTGTGTGTGTGTGTTCTATGGAACAAATAAGCTGTAAGTAATTTTTTTTATTTTTTTATCATAAATTGACCTTATAAGATGGTAAAAAAGGTAGAAAAAAGGATACTTACATAGCAGAATACTAAGACAGGAGTACAGGAACTTCGCAAACACAATAGAAAATCGGTAACGTTTCGCAAAAGTGTCTCTCACAAGGTAGGAGAGAAATAGGACAGAGCGGACTGCTGTGGAACTTGGGGCTAAGACGCCATGTTGCCAGCAGGTATATTCACAGTAATATAAAGGAAGCAAGGACGAAATTAATAAGCTTTTTTTTTTTTCTTCAATGAAACCAAAACGAGCACCTCATTATTTCAAACATCACTTACCTATCGGGACAATGTGATTTTGCCTTTTAAGCTATGTTAATTGAATTGTAGTATTTCATGCTAAAAAAAAAAAGATTTACAAGCAACCATTACAATAACAATTTATTTTTTCTGCAGGAAATTCTGCTTCCTGAGGAGGGCGCTGGCTGCTCACTGGAAGAAGAGAAGACTTTGCCTGTTGTCCGTGAAGATAATTGTATGCCAATCAACCTTTTACCAGATGAAATATTAGTGAAAATACTTTCACGCGTACCTGTCCGCGACTTGATTTTAAACGTGAGACGTGTTTGTCGTCGATGGAAAAGACTTGTGAATGACCCTCTAGTATGGAATGATTCGGAGTTTGTTTTAGATCAGAATATCTCCAGTAGAACTGCCATGAAGGTTCTTTCACATGCGCCACTGTTGGAAAACTTACGAATAAGTTCTACCAGGCAGAAGTATAAGAAAATTTTCAGCATTACTGTGAGAAAATGCAAAAATCTTCGCTCTTTTATTATAAAGAGTTCTTCGAATCCTTTATATGAAATGCAAGGTAATGAATTGTTAGCTTTATTGAAATCTTGTCCAAAATTAGTTGTATTAAACGTCACTGCTTATCTATTACTTGATATATCATTTGATGAAATAGCCATTCATTTGAAAAATTTGCGAGTTTTGGAGATTCCTTATTCTTACTTCGTAGATGGAGATGTGTTAAAGACAGTAGTTGATGCGTGCTCAGTACTGGAAGTGTTGGATATTCGAGCTGCTTGGGATATCATTGACGAGGAATTTTTTTACTTCGCTGACAGAAAAGCGCATTCAATTCTGAGTTTGTCTGTTAATGGATGCTGGTTGACAGACGATTCGTTCTGTAAATTGGCCACCTTTCCTAAATTACGAAAATTGAGAATTGAACATTGTTTGAAAATGACAGACGCAAGCTTGCCATCGATTAGTAGTTTACGCTTAGAGTCGCTTAGTTTGCAGCGCGGAGTCAAACTCACTACCGACGGAATAAAGAAATTATGCGAATCGAAAAGCTTCTCCAATTTGAAAGAGCTTGATTTGTCATTTTCTCCGTCTATAAATGACACCGTTGCTTATGCTGTCGGTTCAAATTGTCCTTTGTTAGAATCTGTAGCATTTAAAAAATGCACTTCGGTAACAGAATCTGGTACATCATGGATCAAGAAAGAATGTCGTAATTTGAAATATGTACATGTGGAGTAATGAATCATTATTTATAGCGTTGAAGAGTTGATGGGATCTCTTTCTGTCTTTATCAGTGTGCAATATTCTAGCAAATATTGATGCTAATGTTGAGTGTCTTCAGATTGTATATATAATGTGCGAGTTGATACAAAAACTCAATGATTTTAACGAAGAGTGTTGTGAATAATGATTTTATATTTATTATCTGCCAAACCCCATCGCATTTTCAAACGCACCTTTTTTTTTTATAAGAAATATTTATGGTTAAGTAAGATGTTTCTTTGTACATAGAATTCGGAAGCTACTTTTCTTCAGAACTCAAATACTGTGAAGATTTTATTTCATCTTCTGTCAAAATGTGAAGCATTGTTTTTGTGGAAGTCAAGACCAGTGAATTTGATAGTAAAATAGTTTTAACTTTCTTGATCTATATCTTAGATTTGTAGGGTCTTTTATTGGTAACTACTCTTTGAGATCTCTCTTGTTAGCTTCAAAACTAAAGTGAAAAGCAATAAAAAGAATGCATAAACTGCACAATATATATATATATAGTTTTCATAACGTTCTAAAAAGAAAAGTCAATGTGCGAAGCCAAATAGAGAAATTGTCACGCTTTCTTTTAGAACTGAATAATAATCATATGTTGCATTTTATTTGTGGTTCATAAAAATAATGTAGTAAAATTATTACTACAATATTAAAATTGAACTAATGATTTTTTTCATCTAGCTCTATTACAGGAGCTAAGCATAAGCGCGAAGGTACTTACGTAGGACTGCTCCTAGAAGAAGTTGTTGTTATGTTAATATTCGGTCTTTTTATTCCTCGTAGTACAAATTTGCTATAATTTTTTTTCAGAGATCTATCCTACATAAGTGGGCGTCATAGTCTAGTGGTTAAAGCGTTGGACTCATGTCCACGTGGTCCCGGGGTGAATCCCCGGCTGGAGTCCCACTTTTCGTCTCCCACCTAGCGTCGTGAGGCAAACTGGGGAGTCACGTGAATAAAGACGTGACGACCACTTGGTCTAGAAAGCCCCTGATACGCCTATTCGTGGTCAGGTAGCGCGCAGTGCTGACCACACGGCAGCCACTCAGGTGGACGTAGTTCCACCAACCGCGAACAGAGGGCGTTGGGGCAGGCTCAGGGCCTATTGGCCTGTCACGCCAGTGGTTACTTGTTATTATTGTTCTCCTACATAAGTACCTTTCTTTGAAATATAGCTCTAGTGCTATATTTGTTTACAAGTTGTAATAAGAGCATTAATTTTTTTCTTTGAAATAATACTTTTGTTGCTTCCGAATCTGATGTTTGCATTATACTAAATCTTAACATGACCTATTGTCTAGAAGTTTCACTTTGTTAGTAATCCTTCATTTTTACTATTACACTAGATTTAGAATTATATTTCAAGTTGTACTTTTGTTCCACACTTGAGGGGTATTGACACCCTAGTGGTAATATTGGCTTGGCCGATCTGTTGAAATTCAACTATATTCTTGTTCTTGGAACAAATATGGTACTCATAATAGGTCAGAATATTAGAGCATTAAGAATAAAGGCATTTATCTCTATACGGAATTGGCGTAGAAAGATATTGTCATTATAAACATAGGCACAAGCATAATTCATAATTTCAATGCAGAAAAATAACAGCAACAATGAAACTATTTATAATAATAATGATAATAATAGAAAAGCAGCTTAAACTTAATCAGTAGTTTCAAAACAATTATTACTCATCATCCGAAAATTATGCAGTATCGAAAAAAGCGAACAACCTAATGATACGAACAAGAAGAACTCTATATCGAGGTTAACGATTGAAACCTCGTATCTACATTTTTTTGTCATCTGAAGCAGTTGTCTTTTTATTGAAAGAAGAAGAGAAAAAAAGGGCTGATTTTCCAGTTGGAACTTCGTAAAAAAAAACGTCTAATTTAACACTCTAGGTTTATTTGTTACGAAGTTTTTCTCCTTTCAATAAAAAGACAACAACTACTTCAGGTATATATGATCACGTTTTTCAAGATTCTTCACAACTTTTTAAGTCCATTATTTACATATAAGTTGGAAAAAAAAAAAAAAGGTTAATTGAAAATCCGAAACGTTCTTTCTACATTTAATTAATGAATTGGAAAACGATGCAGAGTATTTATAGTAAAGGTATTACAGTATTTGCTAGGAATGGCTTTTCATAGTAGCTGAGAGAAACAAACCGAAGACTGTGATTTCTAGTATTTTTCTCGAAGCAGTGATCTCATTTTATTGTGGAAACTGCCATGTCAGCTGTACCTGAATAACTCAAAAGAAGGATTTTTAGTTGTTTCGCCGTGTAAATGATCACATATATGTAATGTTAACTTTAGGTGAAAATCATTTTATTTGTCAAGTCGTTAAGGTGTATCGTACGAAGGTAGATCAAATGCAAATGAAACTATGTATTGACGCAGAACATGTAAACGCACATGATCAGTGGGTGTGTTTAGACTTGCATGTTACCATTCTACGTGTACGGTACTCGTACAGTACTGTAGTTAGATGAGGAGGCCCCTACAGCTATTGAACACAGTATTGGTACACCGTTAAGTAATATACCTTGTTTTCTATACATTTCTACGAATGTGTCTTTATGTCACCTACGAATAGCTTAGATTCGGTTATGACTTAAGGTAATCCAATGCACCTTCAAAACACTAAATCTACGCTTACAGTAACATACTAAGTAAATAATACTTCATTTATCAAATAATTGCTCAGTTTATACATAGCATATTACCATTGAAGAATAATTATTTATTGTGTGTGTCTTCCAATGCATAATATTTCAGATTATCCTTAAAATGACAAATTTTCGGAACTCATAAATACTAGTTGATATGTTTTTATTCTTTTTTTTTTATTATTATTAGAAAAGCTAGATATAACATGAACAAGAAGTTTGTCCGATTTATACATACATTGTTAGTCATTAAAACATACAAACGAACAAATGTGTCATGAAGTCAGCGAAATTTTCCTGAGATGAAAGATACTTCATTGAAGTTCCACGTGGGTAATTGAACACTATTTGTTCCCTGTAGGCTGTAAACCTACAGTGTAAAGTATATCCAGATCACTTGACTGCCACGAGCAAATATTTGGTGCTACTTAATACTGTGTTAATGCGTTTGCAAGTACTGTCACTCATCATCGATGAATCTCACGTGTTCATTTCTTTTGTAAAAAGAGAAAATAGATATAATCGTACCTTGAGCAAATGTGCTAGGCACCTTTTTGCTGATCCCTTTGATACCAGTAGGTACGATCATACAAAAACAAAAGTGGTAGCAAGTCAGTCTAGACATTCCTGCTGACCACTCTGTATGTCAATTTTTGTTACATGAAAAAATCCTGTTTAAATTTGATGAACTTCATAAATTCTTCACAAACATTTTGCGTGAATTGAGTTGAGATTTCTTTTGTTATGATTTGTTTCTTTTGAATCGAAAATTCTGATTTAACCAAGGTTCTCTCGGAAAGCTGACTAAATCGTAATTACTAAGAATTTAAATATATATAAGGCGTGCATAGCTTTAAATTTCTCTATGGAATCTTACTTTTTTTAAAAAAGGAATGTGCTACTGTGTGGTTTATTTTAAACTAGTCTTCTATTAAAATTGAATTAATAATTGAGCTCTCTAATAGGTAGTTCAATTTAGTGCTTTTTTTTTACAGTTGTATTTTTGTAGTATTTGAACACCCACGTGCGGTGTTTTCTAGTTTTGTTTTTCACTGTGTTAATTTCTTTTTGTTTTTGAATAAAGTGATTTTTTTCAGTACATTTATAGTTTCTATTGACATTTTCCTTCGATTTCGTTTCCTGAAATTAATGCTACTAATTTGCGTTCTCACATCAGATGACCAACCAACAAAACCCATTATCAACGCAAAGCTCTTGTAGCGCTACGCGAGAACCATGACAGAATGGTCCTCCCAGCGGATAAGGGTACCACCACAGTAGTCTTACTGTCAACTATCTGACTCCAGCACCTACAAGCCCGCTGCCACAGACATGTCTATACACACGCAATTACACAACACTGACTTCGATGAGTTTCCGTATAGCTATAATCCATACCCTAGCCCCCACCACAAACACATTCACACGATCCGGCCGTGCGGTCTGCGGCGGTAGGCCAACAGCTCGAAGGTTGCGGGTTCGAGTTCCGGTCGGGGCATGGGTGTGGATTTTAATAGCTAAGGGGCGAATCGTAACGGGCCGAAGTCCAAAGTTACCAGACTGGCCCATATAAAATAAAGTTTACCAAAGTTTTTACATCCACACGTCGTCTCTGGGAAGGAGTTTTTTATTCAGGGCTTGAGAACAAAACTGAAACCTGGTCTAAAACTGCAATAACATTTTTCTTACTTCTCTCCACGTCTATACCCACAGTTTCCCTCCTTCCCTGCCCATTCACTTTTTTTTTCTTGCGTTTCCTATACCTACTCCCATTTTTTGTGTTTGACTGGGTCTAGTTTCTTATATACCATTTGGTTTAACTATGTTTATTGAACTAATCTCACTTTTTCTGACTGCGTTTCCTTTACTGAGTCCCAGTTTTTATTATTATTGTTATTTATTGTACTCAGCTCAATTTTCAAAACCAGTTTCGTTTCATGTTTCTTGGGCACAGGCAGAACGTCGTGAATTGTTTTTCATGTAGACGTCCACCATTTTGTTTTTTCTCTCTCTTCAAATTGTGCACGCGTGTTTAATCTTGTCTACAATTGAAGATGGCAGAAGCCTAAGTGACTTTATAGTGTTGTGTGTGTAATTGTGTACGTAATCTTCAAGAAACTACGTAGGTACAAATTCCTTTCCTCTCTATTCAAATATCATCTATTATACAGGATGTGCCAGTCATATACACAAAAATAAATAAATAAAAAATCGGGAGATTTGTCACACCAAAATAAGAATAAAAGTTCTTATAAATATGGGTCCGAATTCGCTTCGTTTTGGAGATACAGCGTTTCCAACTTGGAAGCCCACAGTCGACGCCTTATAATAGGAAGAAAATGAATAAATCAGAAATGACGCATTAAATGAAAATTTCGTTTCCGGAAATGGGATTTCTAACAACATGATACTTACCAGGAGTAAAACCACCAAGTCACTCGGTTGTCAGTGTTGCCAACCTCGTATAATATTATTTTTTTTCAAATGGCACGACATCGTTTTATTAGGTATTTGGCTTCTTCTAGTGGTGATAAACAATACATGTAAAGTACACACGGCACTGTTGAAAACTGTGGATAAGACAAAGATTTTCGTGATTTTATACAAACTACGTATTTTTCTAAGATATTTCATCCATAGTTTGCAACACTGCGATGTGTACCTTACGTATGTTGTTTAACATCACTAACTAACTAACTCTATGGCTTATGGAACTCGCAAGTTCATCGCCGCAGTAACAAAGGTTCGCCATTGGATTCTATCCTGGGCAGTATCAAGCCAGTTTTCATCACGAACACCTACTTCTCGAAGATCTCTTCTAATATTGTCCTCCCAACGACGTCTCGGTCTTCCCAATGGCCTCTTTCCATCGGGCCTTCCAACCAGGATAGAATATAATCTTCATTTTTCCCCCATTCGAGCTACATGCCCTGCCCACCTTAGTCGTCTCGATTTCATTATTTTTACAACATCTGGTGAATCGTACAGTCCGTGGAGTTCTTCATTATGCAGTCTCCTCCACTCTCCAGTCATCTCGTCCCGTTTCGGCCCATATATCTTTCTCAAAACCTTGTTTTCAAATACACGCAATTTATGTTCATCTGCTAGGGTCGTACTCCAACTTTCGCAACCGTAGAGAATTACCGGCAGAATAACCGTTCTGTATATTTTTAATTTCAATTTCCTTGATATTAATCGCGATGTTAGAAGTTTTTGGACTGAATAGAAACATGCGTTCCCCGATACTAAGCGACTTTTTATTTCTTCAGTGACCTCATTTTTGCTTGTTACGTATGCTCCCAAGT
>JAGDQP010027700.1:0-24740 GCA_022664845.1 Lepisma saccharinum
CCATGTTTCACAGTTGGGCGGAGACACTGCAGATCATACGCTTCTTTGGGCGTTCTCCACACATAAACACGGCCCGTGGTTTGGAATAGGGTGAATGGTGACTCATCTGACCATACCACACGTTTCCAGTCGTCAACGGTCCAAGTTGCATGGTCGCGGCACCATTTGCGGCGTGCTAAAGCGTTCTGGTCCCTGATGAGAGGTTTGGCCCGTGCAACACGACCCCGTAAGTTCTTGTCATGTAATTCGCGGCGGACTGTGATTGTCGAAACAGGTTAGTGAGGTGCTGATTGAGTTATTCCGTCACTTGCGCCGCAGTGGCACGACGGTTCCGCGTGACAATGCGCTTTAATACCCGGCGTGCCCTGTCACTGATGCTTTTCTTCCGCCCACTGTTCCGCTTCCCCGATGTGTTTTTCCCGTGTGTTGTGTAGGCCGTCATCACCTTCGACACTGTCCCTGGCGACACACCTAACACACTTGCCACTGCCGTCACACTCACTCCACATAACCGCGCACCAACAATTTGCCCTCTTTGAAACTCTGAGAGGTCTCCCATTTTACACTACCTCCGTCTGCTGCAGCCACTGCACACTCCTGTTCCACGACGCCTGACGTAGAATGGAGACCGACCTAACACACCACCACCAGCAGTCCGGGGCTGCGGTCGCCACGACACCACTGCCAACCCATACATCTGACGTGTTGCCAACTACAGGTGTTTCCATTATTCTGATAAGCATCTGTATATATATAAATAACTTTACGGTTTCCATACAAATAACTTGACGTTGCCTGTGTCGCGTTTAGGGCCTCGTATATCATGTTCAATGTGTACTTTAGTACTTCTAGACCAAAATGAAGAAAATTGTCTTTTGTATAGCAGAAATGCATATACATCACTTACAACACGATATTTGTGCGCCAGCATTGGATGACCCTTGTACAGCTTACATGTGATTTCTCAATAGTGAATTTTTTTATGTTCGATCTCTTAACGTAAATCAACACCATAAAGAAAAACACTTTTCCGGGCATTTTCCACTGCATCATGTAGCAGCATCTCAAGCTTTACGTATAATATTTTTCGGCTCTATATGCGCCTTGATTCCCCCCCCCTACCTCTTTCGGTGACAAATAACACACTGACTTGCAGACGAGGGGAATGAACTTTCTTACTGCAGTGGCAGAGTTGAAGAAACATCGAAAGAAGTCCAGAAGCTGTTCGAAAACGAATCATGAGTTCGACAAAATCATAAAGAGGCTACCGATTTTGCAGAAAAAAGCTTCAGGATGTAATTAAGCTACGTTTGAGTAACTACGGATAACGGAATTGAAGCACCTTTTGCGAGAAGAAGAAAATCATACCCAGGAGAACCCCAGCGGACAAAAGCACTGAGATGTCCGCCTTGCAGAAGTTCCGCGAAAATGTATATTGAGAACTCTTGAAGAAATTGAACACTGACCTAGAAAATCGATTTCCTACTAGCTAAAATATATTCCTTAACTTAGCGTCACTAAACCCACTCCGGTTCCCTGAAATACCAAAAGTAAGTATGAATTTTCTGACAGGAAAAGTCGGGGTCCAAACCAGTGTGCTCTAATCAGAATTGACGAGCCTCGCGACAAACTACACACATCAAAAAGTCGAGAAAACCTACACTCCGATGCAGTGGATGAAGAAGAACCTGATCTTGACGATTTGTTGGACAAAGAACCTGGTAAAGTGTAACGTAGGCCTACTTCACACCTTGCTTAATGTTCGTTAGTTAATGCTTATTGTTATTTGATTAAGAAAACTGCCCCTGAGTTGTATTATATAAATTCGTTCAATTAGGATAACTTCTTTTGAGAAATCCTGTGCGTAATGTTGAACTGTAAAATTCTATTGGATATCTCGTGCGCACCGTCACACTATAAAATTCTAATTAGCAGAACTTAATGCAATATATATGTGTGTGTATGAGATGTATCTGAAATTGTGCCAAAGGTTAACTTCGTGTGTATGACCTCACAAGCCAAGGACTTCCGAGCGCCGACCGGGGTTGTATAAGTCAATGCAACTGGCCCATAGCTCAGATTTCTTTGGCCTATGGGCCAAAAACACACCCAGCTCCCATGTTTGGTGTTCTCTTCTTGTACATTTTCCACTTATAAACCCATTATTATTCTCAATATCTCTCTGATCTTTTATTGGTCATTACCTTTTATACTGCCTTATCATAATTACTCTTTGTACTTCATTCTTCGTACTTACCTGCTAGCTCGTCTAAGAAATGAGACGGATAGTGATCCTCATCCTATTCCCTGGCTTCTACTGTGTCTAAGAAATAAGACTGGTAGTGGTCTTCAATCTTCCTTGGCTTCTACCTCGTCTAAGAAATGAGGCGGGTAGTGGTCTTCATTACCGCTTTTTTCTTTATAGTTTCCATTCTCTTATACTAATTAAATTGTTTACTTTTCAGCATCGCATTTCGGTTCATCCCGTGCCCATAGAAGAGGCTTGAGTTAGTTCAAGGTATAACAAAGAGAATTCTCTTGGGTTCATTGCGCATTTTAGATTTAGTTAGTTAGATAGACCATCGCCTCTCGTTAGGATACGTTTCAAGTGGTGATGACGACATTGCAACTGAACAAGTACAGTATCTGTTGGTGTTGTCAATCAATAGAAAATGTAAAGAATTTATTGGCTGTACTCTTCTCGCTCATCACAATAACTCTCATGCGTCAAAAACTGTGATTTTTTTTTTCTAAGCTAAAAATCATAAAATCGCACATCGTTCAAGTGTGAATCAGAAGCTTCCTGAAGCTCTAATACTCATTTCCTTTTAAACAGGTTGCGTTCCCGGCCAGGATTGTTCATAAAAGCACAGAACTAATTAAGAAGAAACTTTTGATTCTTCAAATTTCAAAGTATTAATTAAAAATTTGGAAAACTAGTAATTTAATTCAAAAGCATACGGTGTGGTCAAGAATTTCAAAGCTTAAAATGTAATAATGTTTTGCTGTTTTCTATTAAGTATCGTGAAACAAGAATAAAACGTTTCGCCTATAAAATGGAATTAATTATTTTCTTTCTATTTTTGTTGCTTATGTGTATAGGATGTCAGAATTACAACATTTCTAATCTAAGTTGCGACCGGATAGCGGACCTGCATGCAGGGTTCCCGCCCGCCACTGGGCATAATGAATGGTCAAAAGCTTCAAACAATTTATTGAAGGTAGCGAACAATGCATGAGGAAAATTACTTGGTAATATCATTCATTTGCTTGCATTAAAAGAAAAACATAACCTTCTATGAGCTTAAGATAACTTGTTTAAACTTTTGTTTTCCTTTACTCATTTTGCTTTCGTCAAGTTTATATTTATTTGTTTTTAATTTCATGTTTCATCTTGTCCTACATACTAATTCTTTCGAAACCGTGTCACAGCCACACACGATGATGTACTGTTTCAGTTGCAGTGTCGCACACTGGTATAGTGTGATATGCAACACAAACAAATGTGTCAGCTGCCTTCCTTGTGAATTATGAGTCAATGGCGAAGACAAAAAAAACAAAATTATAAACATTGTTGTTAAGAAATCCTGTAAAGCCTCCATCCATTACTCAGACGTCGAGGAACAATGTCTTTCAAAGATGATGACGTATTCAGGGAGTTTTTTTTTAAAGTGATGTCTCTGTTGTATCTATCTGTTGGCGGAACAAGAAAATTAGCGAAGGATAACTGTATCCATATAATCTGGCTATTTTCGTGTTGAAGACCTCTGCTATCTAACTGTTTCCGTGGCTAGCATCGCAAATTGTGAAAGAGTACTTTAGGTGTTTGTCGACGTTGTAATTTGCATCAGTGAACATGCAGAGGAAGAAATATCATAGCTTGAAATAGAGAGTGAACTGATGCTGTAAATTAAACAATAAAAAAAAATCCTGCTTGTTGTTATTGGTTCCGCCCGCACTTGTAGATTTTCCAGGGTTTCTTTCGGTTTCATCCGACGAAGACTGGTAGGGGTAGACGGGGTAAGTTGGGGACACTTTTAGCAATTTCAACTTTGAATGGCTGTGGAAGGAACAGTTTTAGAAGTACCAAAGTGAAACTATAACCACAGACAATTATGGTTGTTGAGATTTAAGGGATATGATTCATTTGTACGTACTGTGAAAGATTTCTTCAAAATAATTGTTGTTAAAGAATCACATTGTTCTCTCCACTTACCCCGGAGTGTGGAGTCAATAGGGACACCCCTTCTTTTTCTCCCATGTTTATGTTATTGATATCAATGAGTAAGTGGGGACAAAGTTCTAGATATCTACTTTTGTACAATTCAAGTTACATGTTTTTATAATAAGTTTGACTAGAGATTCAGGCAATTGAAAATGTGCTCCTGTAAATTAGCCTAACGGAAAACATGAAATTTCAGAATCTGCATAAAATCGTTTTGTTCCACTAGAAATAAATTTTAGACATCCTGGGATAGTTGGCCATGTTGCTCTAAGTTAGCTTACCTTATTGTCATGAAAACTATTTTATAGTGAAAATTTGCCACACATTTGCTTTATTTATTTTCAAGGGAAAGTGGAGATAAATAACAGCTAAGTTATGAATTCACATCCAGACTTTTATTCTATGTTCGAGACATTTTGATATTTACTAGCATATCTATGAACACACCCACTTACCCCATCAACCCCTATAGTATTCTGATACAAGAGCTTTGGCCCTTATCTTTCATTCCCATCCTCACACCAGGAAGAGTTTTCTGCGCCATAATTCGCATTTCTTCTCCAAAGGTTCAACTCGAATTCGTTTCAACACTCATTTGAACTCCTCGAAAGTAGAGAATTGAATTAATAAGTTGCTGATAAAATGCAGAATACAAGTATGTGAAGATCAACGGCCACAAAACAGTTTCTCCTATTCAGCCTCAGTTTGGTCAGGAACACAGGAACGGCGCCAGGATTTTATAATTGAGGAGACAATGGTAAGGGAAGCGAAGATGTTCCAATGCTAGTAAACGATCGGATCATGAACATTAAAAAAATCAGCAATAAAAATGGCAAAAATTATATAATCCTCGAACGTAGTTTCAATGAAGATAAGCGGCTCCATCCGAGGCTCCCGGTTAGAGTATCCCGGGTGCCTCGCTCCATCATTTCATTCTATTAACCGTTCTTTGAAGAACGTGTAGTGTGGACGTTTGCTACACTTCTTGTAATTTGGTTTCTTAAATATTTATTATTGGATGTTAATATTCTTGCACCAAAACACTAAGGACCGAAATTATTTATTTCTTTATAGGACTATATGAACAGGCAGTGCTTTTCTGGCGCTACGCCATACAGGCACCTTCTTAACTCAGCCACTTAAATCAATTATAAAAATCATATGTATAAATTTGTAGTGAGTACCGGAGCCTTAAGAGAACTGTCGGCGCTGTAAACACGTATACCCCGTGCGCAATTAAATTATCAAAATGGCACTGATTCATTAAACACGCGCGCACGGCGCGCCGATTAATTTTAACGCTGCAGTTTATCTTGCAAACAGAATTTCCTTATCCCTGTAGAGTGTTAGCTCATAAATACTGCATAAGTTAAAAATATAAATATTCTACAATTACAAATTAGACTATCTCCTTTATCTAAAATATGTTTACGGCGTTAACCATTAAGCAACGTTGATTACGCATAATTAGTCCTACATCAAGGTTTCTAAACAGGATTAAAACTCAATTTTCATAGACCTGCTTAACTTCGTTTCTTGTTGTGAAGAAGAAAATATATGTCAGTATATCAGCAGATACTCCGCTCCTGTAATGTTTATTAATTTTCTGAATTATTGTTAAACGAGTTATTTCAGATGTGTGATAATAATAGAGATTTAACTATACAAATGCAAATTATGAACTATAGACATCAAAGTTATATTTCTTTCTACATGAAGGCAAGTGATAACATTAACTCACATCGACGCCTGAGGATTATATTGTGGTATGTCTATAGGAATTTAAGAGGAGATACGACAATATAATCTTCAGTCATCGACGTGTATGAAGAGTTTGGTTTCAAAATTGTGCAGGACGCGTCGGACAACTGCACCATGTTTTAGTTTCAAAGTTGGATAACTGAACGAACAGCCAATGAGATGGCTGGATTCTTCTAAAATGTTCCCACCATTCACTGGAAATGAACATGAATAATTTTTAGTACTTCTTCAGTTTCTGAATCGTTCATTTGCGTGCCAATAACAGGCTATTAGTATTTTGTTTGTTTTAAATAATTATTGAACTTAACATTGAAGAAATTCCTTAAAAAAGCAAAGAAAGCTGTGCCAACAAACGTAACTGGAAACGCACTAAAGAGAACATTGCAAGGTGAAATTATCAAATCTCCAAGTTTTTTGTAGTAACCTGTAAGAAAATGTTTGGATTGATTCGACTTTATATAATAATAATAATAATAATAATAATAATAATAATAATAATAATAATAATAATAATAATAATAATATAATAATAATAATATCGTTTTGACAATTAAATGCATGGTTGTTCTATACGTGAAATCCTCTTCTTTTTCCATTTAAAAGTTACCTAGCAGAACTTTTAGCACGAGTACTAGCTTAGCAAGGCTTGTATGTTTAAAAATTATGATAACCACAAGATAGATTTAAATTTATAAAGTCCTGTTTTGAAACTCAACTTAAAACTAGTTTGAAAAGTGGACAGTTCTGATTCATAGAAGGCGCCCTTCATGTGCAAAACCAGTTCAGCTTCAAAGGTAGACAACGTCACTTTTTAAAGTTATGCTACAACCTGGATATTATTTGTAGGTACGTTTTATAGTTGGAAAGAGTGTTTCTGTGGTCTCTAAGAATGACGAGAGAAAATGTCAGCCTGATAATCGCCATGATTTACAGTGTACAGGGTTTCTGGTAGTCTTACAAAAAATGCAAAAGTGGAGTTGTCTAATATTAATACCAAAGTCCTCATATTAATCTGATTAACAAAATAGGCCTCTCGGAAGTGATTTTGTTATGTCCATATATATACTTCTCAAGTGGAATTATATTTTCAAATTTGATATTTCTCGTGTATATAATTCATGATCATACTTCAAACATGTGGACCCTATAAAATAATAGATTACAGAAATGTCCTTCATAATAAAATAGAATCGCTGCTCCAATTATGTCAAAATACGATGATGAAAAGACATTGTTTGCCGTATGACACTAAACGATTTCATTACTGTATCCCGTTTGTCTTGGGGATCAAGGCGACCGCCGCCGTAGTTAGAATAAGAATGCGAATACCAGATCAAAAGCTCGTGACAGACGTATAGTCCCTATTTACCTGGCGTTAAATGAAGCCCGTTTGTAAATGTTAGTGATTTATGTAAAAGAAGACAAAAGTGTGAGTTTGTTTCATGTTTCTTTTTACCAGTTTAAACAAAGAGAAATACCGTGTGTATTTCTACGGTTCTTTGGGCTGAGCCCACCATCGTCGTCCATTCGGGCTGAGCCAAAAGAGCCTAAAGGCATTGAATTAAATTCAAATTCAAAATTCTAAAGATATATTTTAGTTAAGAATATATTCAAGACAAATGACAACCACTATTGCAACCGTGACTAACATACAACGCAAGCAATGATTTGATATTGTGGGTATGGATGAATAGCTTACTTATCTTACCGTTAGTAGACAAGTAGACAAGGCGAGTAGACCTTTCCTTGTCTTAAAGGTTTTCTTTTACAATCCTTTGATTAGTCTAACCTCTTGAGCCTTTCGGAAGTTTTTATTGTTAATTTTTAATCATAAGTAAATTCACTGTACAAATACATGTCTGCACTTAAATATCGTATCGGCCTGAAACAAAGTTGCATAGAGATCCTAAATAAAATTTAAATTCTAATTCAAATGTCGTAGCTGTATTCGGACGAATACACGGTGCACCCAACGGAGAAACTAATAACCTTCATCAGAGACATTGCGATTACTCATCAATATTGTTAATAATAAGTATCTCATTACTCGTTCATTATTGGTATCACCCATCCATATCAGTATACTCTTACGGTCTGTTAATACGTACTTGTTATAATTGATTCCGTTTGTTTTAGTGGTTCCACGTTGAGGTCTCCTGCAGTGGTTTAACGTTTCGAGAGTTCAGTTGCTCGAATTGAATGACGTTTCAGCAAGAAAGGAAGAAAGAGTACAAAGAAATAACATTTATGTAAAAAGTAGTTCAAGTGTACTTGCTAAATAAAGTTAAATAATTATTGTGTTATCTACGACCTAGGCAATCCTATAATGTCAAGTTTTATAAAGCAAGTAGGATCCTGATATGAGGCGCCTAGAATAGCAACGATTTATCCGCCAATTATTCGTTTCGAAAGAAATGCAATTACAAGTTTCGAAGCGCCATGAAGTCCCTCAGTACTGTTAGCCATGAAGTGCAATTTCACTCGTATTCGAGAGTGAATAAATGACACTCTCAGTGATTATAGCGGAAGGTTCACAGAATATGTTGGCACACACAAAAGTAAAAATGGCGTATACGTCATTGCTATTCTAGAGGCCTCATATGAACTCAAACTCACTATTATAAATTCCATGACTTCCTTTGCGTAAATCTAGTTGCTAACATGTTACAGGCGAATACCAAGTTTATTTTTCTTCACTTAGACTATCTTCCTATAGTTTAGCAGCTTAAGGTCTAGTTCTAAATAACAAAACTTTTAAGCCGACCTGGTTGTTGTGTGGGTTGAGGCACTAAGCTATTACTCGAAGGTCCCGGGTTCTAATCCCAGCTGGGGCATGGATGTTTGTTGATTTTCAGGACTTAACAGCTAATGGACTCGAGACAGGCCGAAGTCATTAGTTACTAAAATGATTCAAACATACAAAATTTACACTTTACAACAAAACTGTTAATGCAATTTTATAATTTAATATATACTTGAAAAGTGCTTTTTCCACTTTATGTTATTTTCTTTCCAGTTGTATTGTGTATATCCTTAATGGTATGCAACGCCAAAACAAGAAAGTCGAGTAGGATGCAGAACTGTCAAGTGACTGAAGAAAATAATAAAAAAATAATAATTACGCTTCAGCTGGCTTGGATTTCGAAATTCAAAAAGCTTTAACTTCGAAGTCGAATTCGTCTTCCCTCAAACCCCAGCAGATAGAGTGTTTCCGGGAAAATTGGCGGGGTGGAAGAGATGGCGCGGGTGTACTGCGTCACTGGACTGCCATATTGCGCAGTTTGATTGACCGACATGACCAGTGTAGAGTTGACATTCTACATAAGTGATGGTTTTGTGTTACAATTTCCCGTTTCGCAATACAAACTGGGTTTATCAGATAAGGGCTGTTTTTCTACCTTTAAAGTTTTGTCCGTCCATGTCTCACGAGCCAATAGCAAAGAGATAAGTATTTTACCCTGAATATGTCGAGTACTTCTGAATTATTGTTATAGTTAGTAGGTTATGGTCATATTGCGGAAGCGTGGTTCATAGAGAAAAGCTGCATTATATCTCCCTGAAGATTGGGAGAGTTGGCACACATAATTTTAGGGTGAGATGGCACATCTTTTTCACAAAGAAATATTTCCGTTCTAAAAATCGAAAATACTCTTTCAAAATAATAAATATTATTGTATCTTACTTCTTTTTTTGAAATCACAAGGCAAAGGAAGTTTTAATTCGTTACTTTAATATCGATTTACAATCATTCCCAGATTTGAAGTACTTGCTTAAGATCTTTTAAGTTCTTTAAACTCTCCAGCAAAAAGTACTAACAATTAGCAAGCAGTCTGATTGATTTCCGTTATGATACGTTTATTTTTCAATTGTTTATTAAAATTGTTGAACAAGTCGTTTTCATGTAATTTAAAAAGAATTAGCATTCGTAACGAGAAAGATAACATTTTAGACTCCTCAGCCAGCTATCAGTTATCAAGAAGTGAAGTGATAACATTTTAGTGCAAATGTTACTGTACTACACGAATCTTTTTCCTATGCAAAGATGATATAAACTTTTAAGATATTGAAATGTATTTCCTTGTTCTAATTTGTAAAAAAAAAAAAGTATTTGTAAAGAAGATTTTAGTATGCCTACATTCTGCTATTAAGAATTATTGATTCAATGTTCCATGTAATAGTGTTCCAAGTTTGAAATTCAAAATTGATAGTGAAATATACATCATAAAGTGACTGTGACTAGAATTAAAGAGTTGAACTGACGCCTATGGCGGACTGTAACCATAGCAACTGGTAAATAACTGACATTAAAACATCAATTATAAAGACTGATAGACTGTTTAGACTGTCATGTATTACAAATATTATTTAAAATAGCAATCGTTTAAACAAATGTGCCATGGATGGGCTTAATTAATGCCATTTCCGCACTAGATAATAGATCAGACCAGACAAGACCAAAATTATTGAAACTTTCAAAATATTGAAATGTGTTTTTACAAGTCTGGTTTGAAAAGGTTTTGTCTTTGTAGAGAAAAAGGAAACATTTTAGTCCGTGTTACTACTTAATGAAATGAAGTAGTAAACTTTCAAAATATAAAAGTTGATTGTATAATTAATTATAAAGTCTCACATTGCAGACGTAAATTGACAATTTAGTGCCCAGCCATCTTGCCCCGACACTCCGTAGAGAAGGCGAGGAGACAGTTCTTTAAAAATAATGTATGTTTTTAATGTTCTGCAAGACGTAAAATAATATGTTATGCCTAGCATAGAAGAACAAAGATAAACCATGAAATTCAGCATAAAAATCAGAATATGGGAGAAAGTATGGGACACAAATCTTCAAAAATCTGCGCCATCTCTCACCGACTGACTCTATGAAAGTTAAGAAAATTCCCACTTGTATTAAGCTCGTTCTGAGCGTTAGGCTACAGCATACTCATATACTTACCTCTCACATAGAGTACTGTATATAAAGCAAGTATAACTTTATGAGTCACCTTCACAAAAAACAGAAACGCTTTCCACCGTTTTCGTCGGAAACACTCAAGGTTGTTGTAAACTACTATATCTTTGTTTTCAGTTCTGTTTTCTCTTCTCTGTAATCGTTCAATCAGAACCTCTTGCAAAATTCTTTTGTGTACATTCTTTTCTTTAATTCATAATGGTTCATCGTGTCCGCAAATCTTGCAACGTTAATTAAACTCATTTCCCGACGTCATACAATAATAAAATTTTGCACAGCGACGTAAGCCGGGTGACAATACAATATTCCATTGTTACTTTCATGTAGGCATGGTACTGAGACCGAGATTTATCCATCGAGACTCGAGACGAGACCGAAACTTGCCCCTCGAAACTAAAAGCTTTTTTCATGAATGTTGATAATATTAATTTAATGCTTTTGTTTATGATGTTTTATAATTAAAGAATTAATTTCCTTCAAATAAATGTTATTTAACATGTTATATTGCAGTTTCAAAATATGAGTAAAAGTCATATAAGCAGTCAAGTTATCAATGCCAAACTATTTCCTGTTGCTTTTCAACAATAATATAAATAAGATGAAGATTGATTCGAGGACACGTAAATACAGAAATTTATTTTCTTCTACGAATTTTCATCCCCATGCTTTCTTCCTGTTAATAGTCTTGTGCTTGTGTTGACACTCTCTCATTTATATTAGCCTCTACTAGTCTGATCCCGTAAAGGCTGTAAAACATATGTCACGAAGTCAAACTATCTAAATTCAAATATGGGTATTTTCTTACACCATTTACTTTTTTAGAAAAAAGTGGAAAGATTTTTGCAATTCTAACCGGTACTTTTGAATAGATGGAGATAATCTAACGTTCTTTTTTTTTTAAAAAAAAAAAATACTCTTCTACGTATAAGGAAACAAGTACCGTATGTCGGAGCTCAGTTGCGGGACTGTGTACCTGTGTTACCTACAAGTTTCAGCATCGGGCGTCCTATTTGGATGACCTATGCAGACTCGAACTCGTCTCCCCAGACCTTTTTAGTGACGTCTCAACCCCAACCACCTTTGTAACCCTAGTAGCTCCTGAGTTGGAAATTATTAGGGGGGATGGATACCCCATTTCTCGGGACCCACTCATTCAATCTAAGTGATTTATACGGGTTTGAACTCGTCTCGACGATATCTTTCCAACAACACCTCAACTATCTTCGTAACCCTTGAAGTTCCTGATGTGAAAGTTGTCGACAAAAGGACATAGAGGGGATATAATTATGAGTGTACATAGTATGCATTAGATAGTTATTTTTATATATATTAGGGATTGTTAGAATGACATTTTAATATGATAAGACGACTTATTTGAAATACCAATGTGCTTATTCCAGGTTATAAGATTCACAATATGCTTTTATTTGAAAGTAGTGTTTACCGGGAACACACTTCACCCTCTCCATTTTGCTTTACCGTATGATGAAGCTGTAATCCGTACCAATGAACATGTGAATTGATTGTTTTAATCTGTCAAGAGCAGTATTGTAAACAAATTAATTCGTGTGGAGTTCGGTAAATGGTATTTCATTTTCTTTGTATGTGATTATTACCTGCATAAAAGTTGTCAATAAATAAACATTTTGCCACATACTGTACGTGCATTTATTTCTATAAATCTTTCTGGTGGAAAATTTTAACTATTTTTTTTAAATTCTTAACATAACATTAATTCATTCAATGTAAATATAATTTAGAAATAGCAAGACTTTAATGTTACGTATACCAATTTGCCATTTGTAGTATAACATGGATCCGTTTCCATAATAGAAATATTTTAATCTTTCGTCATTTATTGGTATTGTATATTTGCTAACTAAAGATGTTTATTATTACTTTAAAATCTCTCTATTTCGGAATATTTTTTCTAATCTAAATCCAAAACTAACAATGTAACAAACTATGTTAATATCATATCAATATTCTTGTTCTTGTACTGAAATCGGAAAACCTGCGTACTCATTTCAAATAAGTCAAAAGACGGCAAGTTTTTAAAGACGAGACCGAGACTAACATGTCGCGAGCTTAGCCAAAATTTGTCCATCTGAATAGGAATTTGTGTTTCAGAGGTAGTGTGTGTTAAAGTTATTGACTCCTTTGTACCTCTTCTTTCTCTTTCTGCATGTTTATCGACTTCTGCAGGTAACAATCAAATATATCATCTACTCTGCAGCATTCATCAAGAAAATCGATAATTTTCACCAACACAACAGAAAGATCTTTGAATGTATCCAAACTTTTCACTGAAATTTTATCGAACTTGATTCATTACATCCACCACCACTACACGCGTTAACAATTTCTCATCAAAGGAGGTACAATGTTCAGTTTCTTCCAATTTTTTACTTAAAGTAGACATAAGGTCAGATTTCTTTGGTTTCGTTGTAGCACCACTGGGTTCAAAAAGTGCAAAAGACATATAAATATATCTGAGGATCTCATTCATAGACATTTCTCTTTCTTTTGCTATGTGCACTAGCCTCTGAGAAGAAACATGATTCTTATTTCACTCTTATTTCTTGTTAGATCCAATTGGCTGTGACAAACGTTTTGATGTAAAAGATGGATTTTTAACCTTATTTATAGTGTCTGTCAATACCCCACATCTGGTGGTAAATCTGTAGTTTCTAAAAGCATTATATAACTCTCTACCTTTAGAGAATAATGCCATTGCATTCTCTGGATGCTTCCAACTCGTTACTGAGAAAGTAAACATAGCAAAAGAAAGAGAAATGTCTATGAATGAGATCCTCAGATATATTCATCTGTCTTTTGTACTTTTTGAACCAAGTGGTGCTACAACGAAACCAAAGAAGTCTGACCTGATGTCTACTCTGGATTATTATCTATTAGTCTATCTAACAACACATTGGAAATAGCATATATCTTATTAAACGATATGGAAGAAGTCATAGATTAATATAGTACTGCTCGTAGAGCCGGCCGGGTGACCGAGAGGTCTGCGGCTGTAGGCCATCGGCTCGAAGGTCCCGGATTCGAGTCCCGGCAGGGCATGGGTGTGGATTTTAACACTTAACAGCTAAAGGCGAATCGTGATGGGCCAAAGTCCAAAGTTACTAGACTGGACCATATAAAAAAATAAAAAATATAAAGTTTTACTGCTCCTACACAGTAAAAAATAGCTGTGTTAATTCAACACAGTGCGGTGTCCCAGCGTGACTACGACTTTTGTGTGTTAAGTCAACACAACAAACGGTGTTGATTTTGGTAATGGGAGAAAAAAGTTACGGCTGCAGCTAGATTTGAACACGAGTTGCTCAGTTAGAAGTCGAGCGTCTTACCGACTTCGCTAAATCTTCGGACGAAAAGAGCATTAGATTGAAACAATATATAGGATAAAAAAATGTTGCTGAGCCCCAAACGGAAATAAAATTACTCCCATGATTTATGGCATGATTTAATCACTTTTCCATTGGTCAATTAGGAATCACAATCACCATTTATTGAGAATATGTTCCATTTCTATGAAAGCAAGCGCAGCATTTGACATGTTGTTATGATAAGAAAGCAGTAATGCTGCTCAAGTGTTTGATGTCACCATCTTGCTTGCTTTCATAGAAATAGAATATTCTAAATGAATGGGAATTCTGGTTCTCAATTGATAAATAGCAAGTGATTAAACCATGGGATAATTCGTGCAAGTAACTTAGTTTATTTTGGTGGTTTAGCAACATATATTTGACCCCATAAACTGTTTAAATCTATACTGTAGTCGTTTAATTCAAGTGTTATTCAGTAAATATCGTTTGTATCTAGTACCGTTTTTCTCTGACGATTTAGCCAAGTCGATAAGACGCTCGATTTCTAACTGAGCAACCCATGTTCCAATCTCACTACAGCCGTGACATTTTTTTCACAGTACCGAAATCAACACCGTGTGTTGTGTTGATTTAACACACAAAAGTGGTAGTCACGCTGGGACACCACATTGTGTTGAATTAACACAGTTGTTTTTTGCAGTGTAGATGCAAGACATTAACATTGATAGATCTGCTATAAATAATTTAGATGTTATATATGACACAGCAACCAATAAGATAACAAGAGGATTTGAAGAATGGGTAGCTAGAAACACAAGATATAGGTTTAATAAAATACACTACACTATTTCGAGTAGAGATGTGCATCATCTAATGTGCATATTCCACTTGGATTGAATTACCTCAATGGATAAAATATAACAAAATGTTGTTTTAATGTAAAAAAATATGAAAAACAAGAAGTTTATGTAGACAAAACAAGAAGTTCTACTGTATTTTGAATATATGCATTGGAGAGCATATTAAATCCAGTTACGAAGAATCCAGATAGACCGTCCCATTACAACATTAATAAATACAATGAAATAAGTGTAAATTATCCTGTTAAAATCACTCGTGAAAACATTCAGAAATACGAAAAAAATTTCATTATATCCATTAATGTACACGTACTTCTTAATACTGATGGTGAAGATCAAATTGAAAGAATGTACCAAAGTGATAGTATTGATTTGGTTCATAAAAAGAAACATGTTAATATATTAGCATTTAGCAATGAAAATGTTGGTGATAAACTTCCTATTTACCATTGTGTAGGAATAAAAAATAGTACCTTAGTTAGTGGGAAGATACATCATAGTACTAACCACATAGATATATGCCCTAAATGTCATAAAAAGTTTAGAAATAAAAATAATTATAACGAGCATGTATCGAAATATTAAGAAAATAACACCTCAAACTATTCTGACGGAATAGAAATCAAAATGCCATCAGAAAAAAATAAAATTCAAAAATATCAATCAATTAGAGCACAAATATTTCATCCTTATGCTTATGCATTAGATATGGAAACAACTCAAATAGTCAAATTTAACTCATATTGCAAACAAAGAAATTATATCCGAAGATATTTCCAAACAGTTATGCATTTATGAGAGGTACACCATTGTTTACTAGAGAACCATTTATTGGTTACAATTATGACATATTAAGAAGAAATAACAATAAAAATCAGCTTATGAAACAATTTAATTAAGATCTTGTTAATATAGCAAAAGAATATCATACAAATATGATATTATGTCTAGAAATATACCAGCTATATGTAATGAGGAGTCTATAAACAAGTTTCAATCACAAAAATCGTGTCATATGTGTGGTGAAAAATGTACAAGTCATAGACGTAAAGTATACGATCATTGTCATCTTAAGGGTGAATTTAGAGGTGGAGCACATGATAACTGCAATTTGCATTTGAAACTTCCTAAATTTATAGCAATATTTACACATAATATGAGATATGGTAGTAGGATATTCATTGAGTTGATTGTAAATTGTGCAAAAATGAAAATGATATACTGTACGTATTCTTCGTGACACAAGTGAAAATTATAATACATCACTTTGAAAGTTGAGGTTCATGAATACGAATAAAAATATGATAAGACTAGATGTAAATGTTGTAAATTAACATTTAAAGAACTACTTGAAAAGTGTAAAGTGTGTAAAAGTAGTGGAAAATATTTAACTAAAAAGAAAAAGGGGGAGTAAACAAAATATATACTTTGAAATCAGATTCGTTGGCATACTTAGTTTCTTAAATACAAGTTTAGATAAAGCAGTAAAAATAATTTGGATCTTAACACAGGATTTTGTTCTACTTGTAAGAAACAAAGAGCTTTAAAAGATCCCATACTTCGAGTTGTTCGAGATAACATTCTTGCATACGATAAGTATGAGTTTTTTGGAAAAGGGATAAATATCATATGTAATTATAAAATTAAAATTATTTAACGAAATATATAAAGATTATAGTTTAGAAGATAACTGCTACCTATTAAGAGAAGTTGAATATCCCTATGAGTGGGTAGATGATTATAAGAAATTTTAGTACACGAAGTTACCACCATGAGAATATTTTACTTCAAAATTAAGTGATAACAAAATTGGTGACAAAAAATATCAGTTTGTTCAAAGAATGTGGGATCACTTTAAATTTTAAAAAAATGGTGAATTCCGTGAATTTTTATCTAGGAATGGACACATTCTTGTTGTACGATGTATTTACAAACTTTAGAAAAAGGCGTTATAAAAATTATAAATTAGATCCTGCGTATTATGTAAGGGCACCACATTTAGCTAAAGATGCTGCCTTAAAAATCACAGGTAAAAAACTTGAGCTTTATACAGATGAAGGTATGTACTATCTAATGAAAACAGGTATAAGAGTTGGTATAAGCATGGTAAGAAATTCACACGCCCTTGCAAACAATAGTTACATTTACAACCGAAAACATGATAAAGTTGTTAAACTATAAAAAAAAAGGCAGAAGAAATAGGTATATATAATTCAAAAGAAGATGTTAGTTTTATAATGTACCTTGATGCTAATAATTTATATGGATGGGTTATTTCACAAAAACTCCCCGTTAGAAATCACAAGCGGATGACATTGGAAGAAATAACACATGTTAAGAATAATAAAGTGGATATTGATGATGAAAGTAATATTGGTTATACTCTTGTTGTTGATTTAGAAGTTCCAGAAAAACTGCGTGACTGGTTTAATGATTATGCGCTTGCACCTGAGCACTATTCTTCTACATATGATGAAATATCGGAGTATCAAATAAATATGATAGAATAAAACTTGGATCTATGCCAAGAGATAAAAATACGAAACTTACGTGTACCTTACATAATAAAATCTCATATATTGTTGACTTTCGTAATTTCAAATACTATAAAGGTGGTAAAATTAATCAATATACATAAAGGAATTAAATACGAAGAAAAGAAGTGGTTAAAACCATGTATTGAAAAAATACAAAACTTAGACAGCAAGCAAAAAATTATTCAGATTTTTTTTTTTTTTTCAAATTAATGAACAATAGTATATTTGGTAACCAGATGGAAAATGTTCTCAACAGAACAAATGTTGATATAGCCGAAATACCTGATAATTATCTCAAATTAGTAAACTCAAAAAATATCAACACAGAACTATTATTTATGAAATCCTTGTATTAGTTCATGGTAAAAATAAAGAAGTGAAACTAAACAAACAATATTTGTAGGATTTTGTTTATTACAATTACCAAAACTACTTATGTATAAATTTTACTATAACTATCTTAAAAAGACGTATGGTGAGAAAGTAAAACTACTGCAAACCGACACTGATTCCTTCATCATATATGTAAAAACTGAAGATTTTTACGAAGATATAAAACAAAATATTAAGTGGTTCGATACTATAGTGAATATCCAGATAATTTTCCAATAGATATCCCAAAAGCTAACAAAAAATACCTTGTGTATTCAAAGATGAATATAATGGAAACTCCATAAGAGAATCTGTTGGATTAAGATCCAAAATGTATTTATTTAAAACGTATGTAAAAGATAAGAAAGTTTGTAAAGGAATTAAGAAAGTCAATACAGAGCGTATTAAATTCAATAACTACAAATAATGTTTATTTAATCAAAAACAAACTACAGAGGATATATACCGCATCCATTCATCAAAATTACAGATGTACACAGTTAAGGAAACAAAAGTAGCTCTTAGCCCATACGATGATAAAAAGTATCTTGTAGATAATATAACTAGACTTAGTTTTGGACATTATAATATATCTAAATAATTCTGTGTTCACGTAATCAATATTGCTTTTGAGATCGGCTCTGCGCACTGCATATATCAACTAAAATTCACCACATAATCAAATAAACTTTGAGTGCATGCAAAACTTATATGTGATTACAGAGTCACTGGCGTGCTAGTAAATAGACGTAAACTCTAAGTGTCAACTTAAAAAAGTTAGTGTATAAAGACAACTTGTATAATTAACGAGTCGTTGGTGTAAAGAAACAAGTCAAACCTCTGGCATGAGATTAAGTTCTCTGTAAGTTAATTAACTTGTGAGGTCCCTGGCGTGGGCGTAAACCTTCGTAAGCCTTCTTTCTATGTATCCATTTATCCAAATTACAGTGTTTGGACATTATAATATATCTAAATAATTCTGTGTTCACGTAATCAATATTGCTTTTGAGATCGGTTCTATACTATATTTTAAACCATATAGATTTATTGTGAAAATTACATTTAGAAAAATCTGTGTTGAAACCAACATTTTACTACACTACTTGGCAGTGCATGCAGCCAAGTTTTTCGCGTCACAAAACGTCAGCACTGCCAGAAGCATGTTATACAAGAACAAGAGTTTTCGGCGAAATCGGCGATTTCGAGGCCCCTTAAGAAAAAAGATGTTAAAGATAGGAATATGAGCTTTCAAAGTTAAGAAGATATTGCAAATATGTGCATGTGTGCAAAATTTCATATTCGTAGCCTGAAGCATATTCGAGTTGTGTTCCCCCTGAAATTGCGTATTTTAGGCTAACTGACTCACTCATCATATTGTTTAGGGTGTTCGGAATAAGCTACAAACATGAAATTTAACATGAAGGGAGGATGATAAGCAGGTGAAGGGAAAATTCCGACATTTTGAAAAATCGCCATCTTGTATTAAAAATGGCCTCCAAACGTAAAATTTGAAAGAATACACAGCCTAAATAGTTGAAGCTAGAAAACCGAAATTTTGTAAGAAGGTACATCACCACTAGTAGGTTAAGAAAATATTACAAAATCTTGAAAAAGTTGAATTGAATCCAAAATGGCCGCTAAAAAGAAATTTTCATACAATACATAACCTAAACGGATGGAGCTAGAATAACGAATTTGGTATGACAGTACATTATCATTAGTAGCTTACGAAAATATTACAAAAAGTGTCTCCAAAGACACAATCTTGGAACCAAAATGGCGGAGCTCATAATCCATTTTCCACACCGTTTTAACTAGAGATACGAAATTTGACATAAATGTGTATTATCAAGAGTAGTTTAGGAAAGTATTACATTTTGAAAAAGTCCCCATCTTGGATTCAAAATGGCAGCCCAAAAACCAATTTTCCGCACCGTTTGAGATAGAGAAATGAAATATGGTATGAAGGTGTACTATCACGATTAGCTCACGACAATATAAGAAAACAAAATTCCATCTTTAATACAAAATGGCCTCCCAAAGCACATTTTCCAAACCACTGAAGCTAGAGAAACAAAATTTGGTTTCAAGGTGTCCCATCACGAGTAGGTTACAGGGGCGAGGCCCCCGGTGGTATGGGGAAGATCTGCACCAAGGAGGCCAACCCCCGGAGAGTCTGGTTACAATAAAGAGGCACCGCTCAGCGAGTATACATTTATCGTCATCGGAACTGCATGTGGATTTTTTTTTAACTTTTCATGTTTTGGTACCAGTTTATAGTTCTGTATACTGTGCATACTGTAGAAAACATCATGTGGAAACAACTTCTTTTTTAGAGCAGCTTTTCAGTACCTAAATTGTATTCCAGACTTTAGTCCAGAAACCGGGTTTTGTCTTTCTTGAAAAATTTATAATTTGCCACGTAGATGTATTGCAGTTCCGAAAACGATATTATAGACGTAGAAAAAGCTGTGAAATGCGAGTAAAAATACCACAGGTACAAAAAGTTCAGCCAACTTCTTCAGCCCTAAAATGTGGTGAAATGGAAATAAGCCAAGTTCCTCCGCAACATCATGTAAGAGGAACACTGGAAGTTGGCGCGAGGTGGCAAGGTTCATGATCATCATACCATAAGGCTGGTGGCGGCTCTAAAACCACCACGCCCACCACCACCAAACCTAAGGCTCAAACATCATGAACCTTGCTACCACGCGCCATCTTCCGGTGTTCCTGTGTGTCCCACAAAATGTTGCGCGTCACAAAACGTTAGCACTGCCAGAAGCATGTTATACAGGAACAAAAGTTTTGGGCGAAATTGGCGATTTCGAGGGCCCGTAAGGAAAAAGATGTTAAAGATAGGAATATGAGCTTTCAAATTTAAGAAGATATGGCAAACATCTTTAGTTTAGTTTAGTTTATTGGCTTCTTTTACATGGCAAAGTTGTGTGCAGGTGTGCAAAATTTCACATTCGTAGCCTGAAGCATATTCGAGTTGTGGACCCCTGAAATTGCGTATTTTAGGCTTACTGATTCATACACTCACATTCACTCACTCATATTGTTTAGGGTGTTCGGGATAAGCTAGAAACATGAATTATGTCATTATGGTGGAGGATGATTAATAGGTAAAGGGAAGCAATTCCGTCATTTTGAAAAGTCGCCATCTTGCATTCATAATGGCCGCCAAACGTAAAATTTCAAAGAATACACAGCCAAAATGTCTGGAGCTAGAAAACCGAAATTTGGTATGAAGGTACATCATCTTTAGTAGGTTAAGGAAATGTTACAAAATCTTGAAACAGTTGTCACCTTGGATCCAAAAAGTCCCCAAAATGAAATTTTCCTAGAATACATAGCTTAAACGGCTAGAACTAGAAAAACGAAATATAGTATGATGGTACATATCATTAGTAGGTTATGAAAATTTTAGAAAATGTCTCCAAAGACAATCTTGGAACCAAAATGGTGGACATCATAATCCATTTTCCACATTGTTTGACCTAGAGATACGACATTTGGCATAAATGTGTATTATCAAGAGTAGTTTAGGAAAATATTACATTTTGAAAACAGTCGCTATTTTTGAAAATGGCAGCCCAAAAACCATTTTCCACACCATTCGAGATAGAGAAACGAAATTTGGTATGAATGTGTACCATCACGAGTAGGTTACAATAAATGGGGCAAACAACCGGGGATATGGGGAAGATCTGCACCATGGGGGCGCAGTCTCCCGGAGAGTCTGGTTGCGAGAAACGGAGCGCAGTCCCCCAAAACTCCATAAGTTGTAGGTGCAGCACGCCACGGGATCCTGGAAGCAGCGCCCCCAGCGCAGCAAGTATATATATTATACACTTACAGAAAAACTGTGAAATCCGAGCAAAAACACCAGAGTTGCCAAACGTTCAGCCAAGTTCTTCAGCCTAAAAAGTGGTGAAATGGAAGACGGATGAGGCAAGTTCCTTGGCTACAGCATGTAAGAGGAACACTGGAACTTGGCGCGGGGTGACAAGGTTCAGGATATTCAAGCCATAAGGTTGGTGGCGTCCCTAAAACCCACCACGCCAACCACCACTAATCTAAGGCTCGAAGTCGAACATTACGAATCTTGCCACTACGCGCCAAGTTCCAGTGTTTCTCTTACATGCTGTCGCCAAGGAGCTTGGCTCATCCGTCCTACATTTCACCACTTTTTAGGGCTGAACGTTTTGCACTTCTGGTGTTTTTGCTCGGATTGTATTATATCTAAGTAACCAATAGGCATAACGACATGATTCTTTTTTGTTATAATTCCTAGATAAAAATCTACAAAAATGTTAATCATTCGTTGTGCGCTATTGCTAGTAGTTTTGCCGTAATTTAGATCAAAAGCGAATACTAATGATAGTTTGCTTTCAATATTTTCACTTTTTACGGTGTAGCTAGTTTCAAACTCACAATATCGAACAAGTGTTCGAACTAAACGTTGTTGCCTGTTTCATAAGCTTTAAAGTGATGTATATATCAATTTTGTTGAACAATTCCTATGTTAGCTAGTGAGGTAGTAATGACGCGCAACAGCGTGCGAACAATGCTTTACCTTCTTTCTATGTGTACCCTATCCACATCAGGCAGTTGTGAGCTGTTGACGATTATGACAATGTGTCTTTTTCTGTGTAGTTGCAGGAAAAATAGGTAATGAATTGGTAGTGTATTTTGACGGCCTTTTTATGTGATAAATCACGTAGCCAGATAGCATGTCAGCTTGCAACAAGGTTGAGTTACGTCAAAATTGATATGTGGGTAGTGAAAAAAGAGAAAGTAGGTACGTTAAATGTAAGCTATTTCTGTACTCAGCAAGAGAAAATAGAACCTCATAGAATTACGATCAGGTTAGTCATATTTCTATTAGTTGGAAATCAAATTTAGTTGGTAATTTTAGCATTTAGTAAAAGTGACCTTTAAAGATGTGGTATTTTCAATTGAACGTTTTAGGATATATTTATTATTTTTTGTCAGACCGTAGTGAACGGTTATCATTTTAAAGAAACTTTGTCAGGATCTTGTGAAAATTTACGTAGTGGAATTAATGCATTAAACTTATTTCTTGAAAGAGAAACCTGTAATCGTTAAAAGAGAATAATTACGGACGTTATTGGGGTTAATTTGAATGAAACGATGGACAGCATATAAAGTTGAAGGGAAAAAGAACTATTCGGGTTCATAGTGCACGTCCTTTCTCCTATCCTTTACCGATCTGAGCCATAGATGCCTAAAGACCATAATTCAATCCAATAAAGGTGGATCAAATATGACGATGATGACTACCTGAGTTTTCAACTTTGATCTGTTGTCAAATACAATAGCGTGCAAATAGTACTAGGATGCAAATGTATAAATTGAACTGGTATTGTGTACATCGATTCACACTTTTCATAGTAAGTAACAAGATTATTCATGAAGCAATTCCATCCAGATTGCTTGTTTAATGCAACAAGCCGCATCAAATTAAAGGGGTAAATATTTATATAGTGAGTTGCTTCTTGAGGGGACCTACAGTTTTTTAGTTGATTGAAATATTCTAGCACGTTCTTTTGCTACTTCCAGCACGTTTCTTTGGGTACCGGTACTAACACAGACGGATACCTTCAAGATTGTGAAAACCACTCTGAATTCGCTGAAACTTTACCTGAGTGTTAATACTGGTACAGATACTGTTAACACATTGTATCCCTTCCATAGCATGGAACGTATTTAAATTATGCAGCCGGTGGATATTTACATCTGTGTTGTGAAACACATACTGATGAAACCTTTCAATATTAATTTTTGATAGCACTGCATTGATGAGAAAGGTCATGTAAACATAAGTTTCATGGTATGATGCACAGACTCCAATGGACAGTAATATATTGAATAGATATTTTGATCCATATAATCGGTGAAGGTTAGTACTAGAATTGTTTGCATGAGTGGCAGGAATAATCTTAGTCTTACAGTTGTTGTTATAGCATGGATATCACAATCCACTTCGTGTTAACTTTCTGTGATTCAGAAGCATCCCTCTTTGTCGTTACACTTTCCATACAGACCTAAAATGAGGTTTTGTCTGTCAGACTTGCTATCAATGAAATCCGGATATGTACTTCAGTCATAAGCCATTCTCTGTATGTCTTCTCGTATGATGTCGGCTGCATCTAATACTACCCTTAAGCGTCCAGTAGCAGGGCCAGTTTTCCTGTCGTTATATCACTATAACGTAATCGTAACCGCTCATGCCTTCATTATGATCTTCTTCATAGTAATGCCGATCATAATCGGTGGCTTTGGTAATTGATTAGTGCCACTACTGCTAGGAGCCCCAGACATAGCCTTCCCCCGCCTAAATAACATAAGATTCTGACTTCTTCCACCATCGCTTACCCTCCTATTAACTGGAAGAATTGTAGAGAATGGTGCGGGAACTGGCTGAACTGTTTATCCTCCCCTATCAAATGCAATCGCTCACGCTGGGAGATCAGTCGACCTCTCAATTTTCTCTCTTCACCTTGCCGGAGTATCCTCAATCTTAGGGGCCGTAAACTTCATCACAACTGTAATTAACATACGAGCACCAGGAATAACAATAGAACGAATCCCCCTGTTTGTATGATCTGTCATAATTACAGCTATTTTACTACTATTATCACTACCCGT